>PQFF01000483.1:0-19456 GCA_003547095.1 Diversispora epigaea | reverse complement strand
CTTTGTGAAAAATCGCTCCCTGTTCCACAAATTGTGAGAGAAGTCTGAAAACGGAATTTTTATATGTAAATCTTGTAAATCTTTAAAAATATAGACGTTTTGACAATTGCTTGGCTTTAAACCTCATTATCTTGGCGAATATCGATGCTACAGAGATGAAACACATATCACCTTGTAGCTAAGAACCGGGGCTTTCGATCTGTCATAGGAATACCTTTGTGAAAAATCGCTCCCCGTTCCACAAATTGGGAGTGAAGTCTGAAAACGGAATTTTTATGTGTAAATCTTTAAAAATATTAAATTTTTATAGACGTTTTGACAATTGCATGACTTTAAACCTCATTATCTTGGCGAATATCGATGCTACAGAGATGAAACACATATCACCTTGTAGCTAAGAACCGGGGCTTTCGATCTGTCTTAGAAATACCTTTGTGAAAAATCGCTTCCTGTTCCACAATTTGCGAGAGAAGTCTGAAAACGGAATTTTATATGTAAATCTTTAGAAATAAAGTTACACAATCATCAAAGAACAAATTGATCGTGCATCTCATAACTTTAAAGCTTGATGCAGCGACTTGGTACTATAACAATGAGCCCTTTCACCTTTTTTTTTATTATTTTACCGTTTTAAAAATATTCCATACAAAAATAATATCCGCTATGCATTCTAATCATATAACTATAATAAAAATGATTATTATTATGCAAACTATTATTATTACTTTTCAAAAATGTATAATTCTATGCAAATAAATTCTTATGACATTTTTATTTTTTTTATATGATGGATATGCAAACTATTAGTATGACTTGTAATATAATATTTCGGGGTCCTATATATATAATCCGGATTATAATCCGAATTATAATCCGGATGATCCGTATCCTTAATCCGTTTTTATTTCGGATAAAATCCTTTTTTAAATAACAAATCCGGATTATAGGATCCATCCGGATTATAGGATCTATCCGGATTTATAGGATTAAGGATCGGAACACTAGTGTGGATGAGCCCTGAGACGAACTAGCGGTCAGGTTTTTGTGTAGGCCAGATAGCTTTTTCTTAGGTTGATGGTTTTGTTTCGAACGAATACTGGAAACAGAGGTGTTTTCTGGAGCTGTTTAGATTTTTGAAAGGTTAAGAACGGGTCTGCGCCACAAAATTCTTCCTCTTTTTCATGGAATACTTTTTGGGGGGAATGTCAAATTTTGGTTTGACCCTGAATCGTCGATCTTGTAGATCCAGGTGGTGACGCACTGATGAAATTGGGTGACTGGTGGGTAATTTAGGAGATGATTGGCGGTAACGGTGTGTGATGTGATGTATGTTTGGGAGGACGGAGGTGTGAGATGTAAGTTGAAGGGTGTGAGTAGTATTATTATTATATATATGGTTATTTGTTCTTAGTGTTTCACTTAACCGAATAAGCGGAGGTTGACGCGATGGGTATTGGAGGTAGTGAACCGGTACTTCGTTGAGTATACGCTGGTATTGAAATATATATTAGCCTCTATCGCAGCGAACGTTAAAAATCCTCAAACCTTTCTCAAGTAAAGGGCTCTTCGGGAGTCAAAGTGGGAGGATATCCGAAAGGGCTTTCATACCGATCTATTATGTGTCGATTGGGAGAACTTCGGTTCGCAATTCAAGACCAAGGCATGTAATCGGAAGAAATATTGCAAGTCTCGTTAAACCAGGATGACATACCGGCCCTCTACTGGGCCCAAGAGCGTGGGAGACTTAGGTCGAAATAAAGTGAAAGGCACTAACCACCATTCCGTGTTGAGAAATATTTCGCCCCTGAAAGTTTTATCCGACAAGGGAGACCACTCTTAGTAATCATTAGGTACTTTTATCTGTATCTATAATAATAATAGTGTTGTTTATAGTTGTGTTAGTAGTGACCTACGGCGATAGGTGTAGAGGAAGTTTTGGGATTAGTTGATGAGTTGTGATTATTGGTTTAGTTTGTTTTATTTGGGTGTTAAATTAGTTGTTGGGAGTTGGTTGTAGTTTTGTTAGTAAAAAATGTCCTGTAGAGGTTTTTATATGATCTTGTTTTCCTCTCTTATTTTCAAATATTTTTTGTATAGACTTTGGTAGGGAAATCACTTACCATATAAAGGGTTAAACCTTTTACAGTGGTTGGTTAGGCGGTAGTTATTTATAACTTAGTCAGGTTTTATTCTTCATGTATTTTTTATAAAATATTATTTAATGAATAAAGTCGAGACCTCACTGGTCCAATTCCATTACAAAATATTCATTAGTTTTATCAAAGCGTGAAATTACATGAACTATATCTTTGATCGCTTCTATTTCTATAAAATTGTACAACTCTACTAATTCCAACAAAGGACAGCCGTAAACAAATGGTGTTATTTCAGACTTAAAATCATACCATTGTACAAGTGCAAGATGTAATGGTGTTGATTTATTTGGTAGTCTTATTTCTGTTATTAATAATGTCTAAATAATAAAAAGAGTTGAGTAAATTTCTACATTTTATCATGAAAATCAAATAGTAATAAAAATACCTGTGCATAACAAATTCCGTTATCTGTTTGATAGTCGGAAAGTTCTTCAATATCCATGTTAATGGCAATATTGCTAAACCATGGCCTATCATGAAAATTGTCTACTGCACGTAAAATAGCACCATTTTTTAATGTAACGGAACTATATATCTTTATTCGGCAGTCTTCAGAAGTTGTATTCAATAATTTGAGATATGAGTTCAAACAGTCAATAAATTTTGCAAAACCTTTTGACATATTTTTATTAAGTTTCGGGTTGTCTCTATGTTCATTAATAATAGCTTCTGAAAAGTTAAAGTCAAATAATTTCGCGGTGTACGTGAAAGCCACCGGAGTTTTGGTTTTCTTCACACGATTTCGCATAACAATTGCTTGGCATCGAATCTAAAAATATAAAATTAATAAGTTTCGAAATATCAAGCGATAAATGATTATTTTTTATTTACATTTTTCATTATTTGTTTTTCTACATCTTTCTTATTACTGAGACGATAAGGAATCTTCACATATGTTTTATGTAAACTTTCATATGTCTCAGTTGTATATCCATTTATTGTTCCGTGTTCCCGAATTGTATCAACGATATAATAAATCCATGAGTGTAACTTTGGAAATTTTAAATTAGAACGCGAAATATCTCGAAATAATTTAATGAATATATTACCTCAATCATTGATCGCTTTCTACATAATTAAATAGATTAATATTTTATTATTTTTTATATATATACAGTGTCTTCCGTTATGCTTCGGACAATTATTTTACCTGAAAATCTTGTAGATCGCTTTCTTTAAAATTTTCCAATCTGCTCAGTAAATACATTTCATTCCATACCATGTAGACGTTCGAAAGATCTTCACTATATAAACCATCGACCACAAACACCATAATCTTCATCATATCTCTATATTCGCTTGCAGTTAATCGAGATAGTGATTGCACCCCTTTTTTAAATACTTTTAAACCTGAATGCCTTGGAATTTTCGCAATTCTTTTGTTCATGTCATCCACTAATTTTCCTGGCTTTAGCTTTAATAATTCCGTAGTGAATTCTATTTGATATTTGAATAGGCCTAGATCCAAATGATGCATTCTATCAGGTACAGTTGCCGTATAAATGTTTAAGTTTTTAAATTTAAACATATAAAGTTAGAATATGCCCTTAAATATATAAAATATATAAATAAAAACTTACGGAATGTTCCAAAAGTAGTTATCGACCTGTTCTAAACCTGCTGAATTACTTGTACCATTATTAAAATATTCTTTCATATTTACATGGTCACGGAGTATCAGTTAATCTTTTCTTATATCAATAAGATCTTCTTTTTGAACTAAACAAAAATGACAAGGATAATTCGAATTGGCTGATTTATAAGTTAACGAAAACGTGCAGGCTTTCGGCCAATCACAGATTATAGTAGATATTCTCGAAAAAAACCAAACATCTTTGCCATCAATATTAAAATCAACACCACCATCACCTTGGAATAATGGATCTAATAAAAATTTAATAGAATCATGAAAGGTTTTGCGAGCCAATTTCTTAAAATCGGAAGATTCCTTTTCTGTTTTATTTTTAGCGGATAAAATCGGAAAGTATTCCAACAGTTGTTTTGCATCTTCCTTGTTCCTTCTCCACGTGGGAATATTTCCAAGAGATAGATATATGGGGTGTAACAAATTCTTTCCTAATGTGTCGGTAGTAGTGACATCTGAATAGAGAATGATTGACAAAATAAATGCCGAAGATGGAATTGATTCTTCTGCATATTTCCACCAATTTCCAGAATTTTGTTCACCATATGATTTTTCCTCCTTAATTGTGCAATAAACAATAACAAGTTTAGAAATTTCTTAAATTATATTAATAAGTTCTCTGATACAAATATTTACCTCTGAATTTTCATATTTAAACATAAAATGTTNTAATGCTTTCAACTTCGGGCTCTTCTTCGGGCTCGTTATAGCTTCGTAAACTTGCGGATAAGAAGTTTTCACAGCTTCGTAAACTTGCGGGTAAAATTTCATCGAAGTTTTCACATTCCTCCATATTACTTGATCTTCCACTAAAAGAAATATCACCTTCATAATCCTGATCATTCTCAAATTTGTAAGAAACTTCGGATACTGACGGTAAGTTTTCTTCTTGAATAATTTGAAATTCATCTATATGACTAAAGTCTTCATTATCTAATAACATTTCGTTCACACTTGAAACATCCTCACCGGATTCTTCTGTACTTGAACAGATAACAGTTTTAATGCATCTTCCAACATGTTGAGCGTATGCATTCCGAGATGCATAATAATAATTACAATATTCGCATTGAAAATTTGTAGACATTGTTTATAATAAAGTATTAAAAATGTTAAAGTTGTTTCGAATTGGTTAATATTTTAATTTTTTCGAAGAGAATCAAAATTATTTTATGACTTTATTTTTGTTAATGGCACTTTTTCATGGTACTTAAATATCTTTTCAAATTTTCAAATCTGTATTTTATTAGTATTTTTATCTTTTTCCAGCAATTAAAAAAAATTTTAAATGTTTCTCTTTGTTTTGCAATTTTCTATATTACATTCTGTGATATAAAAAGAATATTTTCTTATATAATACCATATCTGTAAAATAAATTCGAACATTTTTTGTTTTTTTTACCTGTTATAAAAATGTGATATTAAAGAAAGTATTTTTTCAGCAATTAAAAAATTTTTTAAATGTTTCTCTTTGTTTTGCAATTTCCTACATTATATTCTGTGATATCAAAAAGAATATCTTATAATACTGGTCGAAAATTTATAAAAACTACACCTATCGGGTACCAGATAGGTGTAGTATCCGTGCCTAATATCGTACACATATCGGGTACCCGATAGGTGTGAGAAAACATTTTTCACACTTATCGGGTACCCGATATGTGTAAAAAAACATTTTTTACACCTATCGGGTACCCGATATGTGTACGATATTAGGCACGGATACTACACCTATCTGGTACCCGATAGGTGTAGTTTTTATAAATTTTCGACCAGTGGATCTTCACTATATAAACCATCGATCACAAACACCATAATCTTCATCATATCTCTATATTCGCTTGCAGTTAATCGAGATAGTGATTGCACCCCTTTTTTAAATACTTTTAAACCTGAATGCCTTGGAATTTTCGCAATTCTTTTGTTCATGTCATCCACTAATTTTCCTGGCTTTAGCTTTAATAATTCCGTAGTGAATTCTATTTGATATTTGAATAGGCCTAGATCCAAATGATGCATTCTATCAGGTACAGTTGCCGTATAAATGTTTAAGTTTCTAAATTTAAACATATAAAGTTAGAATATGCCCTTAAATATATAAAATATATAAATAAAAACTTACGGAATGTTCCAAAAGTAGTTATCGACCTGTTCTAAACCTGCTGAATTACTTGTACCATTATTAAAATATTCTTTCATATTTACATGGTCACGGAGTATCAGTTNGAAAACATTTTTCACACTTATCGGGTACCCGATATGTGTAAAAAAACATTTTTTACACCTATCGGGTACCCGATATGTGTACGATATTAGGCACGGATACTACACCTATCTGGTACCCGATAGGTGTAGTTTTTATAAATTTTTGACCAGTGTAAAAAATACCATATCTGTAAAATAAATGTGATTTTTCGAATATATACAATATATTATGTGATTTTTCGAATATATCATTTTCTGTGATTAAAAAAGTAATTTTAAGATTTTTTTTATATGTGGTAATATATTTATTATATTTATTGAACTTGATTTACATAATTGTAACACAAAAATAATCCTGTTTATCTTGTTTATTTGATTTATTTACAATAATACCATACTTCTCTGCCTTACTCCCTCCTGCCTCTCTTTGCTATATGCTATATATGCTATATTCTTTCGAACTTTTTGAACTTTTTCAAAACTTATATACTCATTTAAAATATAGTCAATTTTCCTATTTATTTCCTATTTCCATTTATTTCCAGAATGTTTTACAAACCTTTTTCTTCGCACCAATTATTTTTTTCTCATAACATTATGAGCATTTTTATTTTGTTTTCATTTCCATAACATTACTATTTTATTCTATTTTTTTTTCTTGCTTTATTTTCCGTAACATTACGGACATTTTTATTTCAATTTTTTTAATTTTTTTTTGTATTTTGTAATATTACGAGTTAAGGTATATATACTTGAAATAAAATATTTCAAAAAAAAATTTATAATAAATAATATATTGCGAAAATTGACGTGGTTTAAATATTTTACTTATTATTATTTATTATTATAAAGAATGAGCGATCTTAATCAATTGTTTAAAAGAAAAAACCAACCTTCTTTGCGCCCTAACTCGCGTCCCTCTTCGTCTTTCTCTTCTTCGTTTTCATCTTCACGTTCCACATTGGAATCGGAGGATTCTGGTTTAACTGGTTTAACTTCAAGAAACAATGATGGTAAAATAATATTAATGTTTAACTATTTCAAAGAAAACTAAAATGACCGAAATTTTTTTATGTTTCAAGCCACGACGAAAAGAATTTTTAGTAAATTAGACAATCTACAAAAAAATGTTGGAAAAAATCATGAAAAACCAAGAAAAAATGCAGAATGATATAAAGTCAGTCAAAGAAGAAGTAACAATACTCTCATACGACCAGGATTGTGTCTATGTTAGTAAGGATATTAAATTTTAAATATTTCGCAAATACTCGTAATATTAACAATGTTTTGTAAATAGTCCGTAATATTGGAATCGGCCCAAGATCTTTTGGAGAAGATAATATATCCAACCTTTGATCAATTCAAAGAAACAGCAAAATCTTTTATGGAAAAATCCGACATTAATTTTTTTTTTTCCCTAGGTCATAGATGGGAGCCGTTCTACCATAAAAAGATACGAGTTGATGTGAGTAAAATTTATAAATCAGCATTTTAAGAGTTTTATAATTAATTTTTTAAAAAATTTGTAGTTAACAAAAAAGCTCCGAGCTTTGCGGAGTACTTTGTGTGCATGAGTGAAAACGTCAATTTTCGAAGTTTGTAAGATACCTCCCATAAGCATCATAGCAGAAGCTTCGAAAATTAGTGTGTGGAAAAAGAACCCTGCCATCTCAAACAGTTTTCGAAAATTATTTGATAAAGTCGAAGAAGACGAGGAGGATACTTATATGACTCGAATAATTAAAAATGTCTGGCCCAAGAAAAAAAATATTCCAAATTTACAAATCGCCTGGGTGATTTCCATTGCAGAAATTATTCTTAACCCAAATAATGAAAACATCAAAATATCCGAGGAAATAATAAAACCAGTTCTTTTAAAAAATCTAGTAAGTAAATTCTATATTATTCCAGATTTTTAAAATTTTCGAAAACTAACGAAACTTTAAAAAAATAGAATAAAATTGAAAATAATGAAAGTTTTGAATACGAATCCGACTCTCCCGAAAGACTAGAAGTAGCTCCCAAAAGGCTAGCAGCTCCCAAAAAATCGGCAGTTCCCGAAAGACCAGCAGCTCCCAGAAGTAATAAAAGAATTACTGAAATCGAAACCTCGCGAAAAGAAAAGAAAAAAATAAGATCCATAAGAAAAGATGAAGAAAACGATGATGATGACGACGAAGCTGACGAAGGCGACAAAGCTTACGAAGCTAACGAAGCTTACGAAACTGACGAAGGTGACGAATATTATAATGAAATAATAAATATTGATGAAAGTGAGGAGGAATAATAAAAAATTAATTTTTAAACATTTATATATTTCGAAAATTTTTGTAAATATTAAAATTAATATAAATAAAATAATAGTAATATTTGAAATACCACAATAAAATAATAATTATTAATAAATTATAAAATNGTGGAAAAAGAACCCTGCCATCTCAAACAGTTTTCGAAAATTATTTGATAAAGTCGAAGAAGACGAGGAGGATACTTATATGACTCGAATAATTAAAAATGTCTGGCCCAAGAAAAAAAATATTCCAAATTTACAAATCGCCTGGGTGATTTCCATTGCAGAAATTATTCTTAACCCAAATAATGAAAACATCAAAATATCCGAGGAAATAATAAAACCAGTTCTTTTAAAAAATCTAGTAAGTAAATTCTATATTATTCCAGATTTTTAAAATTTTCGAAAACTAACGAAACTTTAAAAAAATAGAATAAAATTGAAAATAATGAAAGTTTTGAATACGAATCCGACTCTCCCGAAAGACTAGAAGTAGCTCCCAAAAGGCTAGCAGCTCCCAAAAAATCGGCAGTTCCCGAAAGACCAGCAGCTCCCAGAAGTAATAAAAGAATTACTGAAATCGAAACCTCGCGAAAAGAAAAGAAAAAAATAAGATCCATAAGAAAAGATGAAGAAAACGATGATGATGACGACAAAGCTGACGAAGGCGACAAAGCTTACGAAGCTAACGAAGCTTACGAAACTGACGAAGGTGACGAATATTATAATGAAATAATAAATATTGATGAAAGTGAGGAGGAATAATAAAAAATTAATTTTTAAACATTTATATATTTCGAAAATTTTTGTAAATATTAAAATTAATATAAATAAAATAATAGTAATATTTGAAATACCACAATAAAATAATAATTATTAATAAATTATAAAATAATAATTATTAATAAATTATAAAATGTAAAAAATTTGCCTGTATATAAATGCAAATTTTATAAATTTAGCGAAACGTTGTCACCTGCCTTTCGGTAAAGACATAATTCTAAGGGTGACTTAACAGTTCTTTTAGGAGTTTATAGTCCTTCCCCGATAGGTACAAGACTGTTGATTAGAAGGCACCACTGATTCAGTTATTTTAGAAAGGGAATCAGACCTTTTGTTGATTATTTATTGGTTATTTCATGATTTTATATTCAAGTATCCTTTATCCGTCATTCGGTTATTTCTCTCCAATTATTAGTTCCTTATTTCATTAAGTTGTCCTCAAATTTCTTTATTCACAAGATCTCCATCCGGTATCTTGCCTTCTCTTTAATATTTCATTATCGTTGTTATTAATACAGGGTTTATTATCTTTAAGATAATAATATTTATTATTTACATTCGACGTTAATGTTTCGACTTCTTCTATATTTCCATGTTATTATCCAAGAGTTCCAGGTTATATTATTATTATTAACTCAAGAATTATAATGTTATACAATTAAGCAATCAAGCGATAAATCCCATAACATCAATAATCTTTTCATTAATTAATTATAATATTAGATTATTCATTCCAAGATTTCAGGGTTTATTTAATAAAGTATTTTATTAAATAAATATTTTCATCATTTTCTTTACAGGTTAATTTTTATAAGTTATTTCTTAGAGTTTGAATTATTAAAATTTTATTATAAGACAATTTTCATTCCTTACAAAATTCTACAACTCAAATCTATTCAAAACTGTAGGAATCAAGTTGAATACGGCGGGTATATATAGGCAAACACATTACTGTGCCATTACTGTGCCTTACTGTGCATGAATGTTATTGGTTAATATATCTACCATATAACTTGCTAAATATAGAATATATGTTATACTAATAATTACTACTAATGAATACTATGTAATAATAATTGATACTAAGTAATACTAATTAATGTTAAATGTTAATAATTATATAATATTTGTGTAACCATATCACGTGAACATGTGACTTGTGTTACTATAATTTGTGTAACTAAAACTATTTGACTTGTTAAAATATGTGTTAATAAATGTTACTAGTTATTGTTAAATTTTTCTAATTATTAAATAAGACTATTATATTGATATTATTATTTCTGTTAATATATAATAAATTCTATTAAAGTACAGGGTTGTTCGATATTATGGTCATGTGTTTTAGTATATTTTGACCATGGTAATTCTCTTCGGTAACAACGTTACGGAAATTTTTACGAAAACGTTACGGAAATTTTGCGAAATATCGCAAAATATTGCGGAAATTTTTGCGAAATATTGCGAAAATATTGCGAAATATTGTGGAAATTTTTGCGAATATTGCGAAAATATTGCGAAATATTGCGAAATATTGCGAAATTTTTTTGCGCAAACCTCCGAAGGTGTCGAAAATTTGCAGAAATTTTCGAAGTGAAAATTTGCGCAAATTTTCGCCTATTAAAATTTCCTGATGGTATTTTTTGCCGAAATCCCAAATCCCAAATCCCAAATACTAGTAATTTGTGCATTTTGGCGTCCCAAATCCCAAATTATTTGGGATTTGGGCAACACGTATATCGGGTACCCGATAAGTGTAGTAGTCGTGCCTAATATCGTATACTTATCGCAGACTTATCGGTTATATTTTTTACACATATCGGGTATTTAGTTTTTAGCCATTTTTCAAAATCAATCGGGTACCCGATTTTTTTTTTAAATACTATCGGAAATCTATCGATCAACTTTCAGCCGCTAATAGGCTTCCGATATTTTATTTATATTGCGTCTATCGGGTGCCCGATAATATAGCTTTCATACTAAAATTCAATTATTCATTAGATAAAATCATAAAAAATTCAATAGCTTTATTTATTATTACACAAATTTTTTTTTAATATATCACATCAGGAAATTTTAATAGGCGAAAATTTGCGCAAATTTTCATTTCGAAAATTTCTGCAAATTTTCGACACCTTCGGAGGTTTGCGCAAAAAAATTTCACAATATTTCGCAATATTTCGCAATATTTTCGCAATATTCGCAAAAATTTCCGCAATATTTCGCAATATTTTCGCAATATTTCGCAAAAATTTCCGCAATATTTTGCGATATTTCGCAAAATTTCCGTAACGTTTTCGTAAAAATTTCCGTAACGTTTCGCTAAATTTATAAAATTTGCATTTATATACAGGCAAATTTTTTACATTTTATAATTTATTAATAATTATTATTTTATAATTTATTAATAATTATTATTTTATTGTGGTATTTCAAATATTACTATTATTTTATTTATATTAATTTTAATATTTACAAAAATTTTCGAAATATATAAATGTTTAAAAATTAATTTTTTATTATTCCTCCTCACTTTCATCAATATTTATTATTTCATTATAATATTCGTCACCTTCGTCAGTTTCGTAAGCTTCGTTAGCTTCGTAAGCTTTGTCGCCTTCGTCAGCTTCGTCGTCATCATCATCGTTTTCTTCATCTTTTCTTATGGATCTTATTTTTTTCTTTTCTTTTCGCGAGGTTTCGATTTCAGTAATTCTTTTATTACTTCTGGGAGCTGCTGGTCTTTCGGGAACTGCCGATTTTTTGGGAGCTGCTAGCCTTTTGGGAGCTACTTCTAGTCTTTCGGGAGAGTCGGATTCGTATTCAAAACTTTCATTATTTTCAATTTTATTCTATTTTTTTAAAGTGTCGTTAGTTTTCGAAAATTTTAAAAATCTGGAATAATATAGAATTTACTTACTAGATTTTTTAAAAGAACTGGTTTTATTATTTCCTCGGATATTTTGATGTTTTCATTATTTGGGTTAAGAATAATTTCTGCAATGGAAATCACCTAGGTGATTTGTAAATTTGGAATATTTTTTTTCTTGGGCTAGACATTTTTAATTATTCGAGTCATATAAGTATCCTCCTCGTCTTCTTCGACTTTATCAAATAATTTTCGAAAACTGTTTGAGATGGCAGGGTTCTTTTTCCACGCACCAATTTTCGAAGCTTCTGCTAGGAGGTACCTTACAAACTTCGAAAATCGACGTTTTCACTCGTGTACACAAAGTACTTCGCAAGGCTCGGAGCTTTTTTGTTAACTACAAATTTTTTAAAAAATTAATTATAAAACTCTTAAAATGCTGATTTATAAATTTTACTCACATCAACTCGTATCTTTTTATGGTAGAACGGCTTCCATCTATGACCTAAGGAAGAAAAAAAATTAATGTCGGATTTTTCCATAAAAGATTTTGCTGTTTCTTTGAATTGATCAAAGGTTGGATATATTATCTTCTCCAAAAGATCTTGGGCCGATTCCAATATTACGGACTATTTACAAAACATTGTTAATATTACGAGTATTTGCGAAATATTTAAAATTTAATATCCTTACTAACATAGACACAATCCTGGTCGTATGAGAGTATTGCTACTTCTTCTTTGACTGACTTTATATCATTCTACATTTTTTCTTGGTTTTTCATGATTTTTTCCAACATTTTTTGTAGATTGTCTAATTTACTAAAAATTCTTTTCGTCGTGGCTTGAAACATAAAAAAATTTTGGTCATTTTAGTTTTCTTTGAAATAGTTAAACATTAATATTATTTTACCATCATTGTTTCTTGAAGTTAAACCAGTTAAACCAGAATCCTCTGATTCCAATGTGGGACGTGAAGATGAAGACGAAGAAGAGAAAGACGAAGAGGGACGCGAGTTAGGGCGCAAAGAAGGTTGGTTTTTTCTTTTAAACAATTGATTAAGATCGCTNAAATGAAAACAAAATAAAAATACTCGTAATGTTATGAGAAAAAAATAATTGGTGCGAAGAAAAAGGTTTGTAAAACATTCTGGAAATAAATGGAAATAGGAAATAAATAAGAAAATTGACTATATTTTAAATGAGTATATAAGTTTTGAAAAAGTTCAAAAAGTTCGAAAGAATATAGCATATAGTTAGTAAAGAGAGGCAGGAGGGAGGGAGGCAGAGGAGTATGGTATTATTGTAAATAAATCAAATAAACAAGATAAACAGGATTATTTTTGTGTTACAATTATGTAAATCAAGTTCAATAAATATAATAAATATATTATCACATATAAAAAAAATCTTAAAATTACTTTTTTAATCACAGAAAATGATATATTCGAAAAATCACATAATATATTGTATATATTCGAAAAATCACATTTATTTTACAGATATGATATTTTTTATAAGATATTCTTTTTGATATCACAGAATATAATGTAGGAAATTGCAAAACAAAGAGAAACATTTAAAAAATTTTTTAATTGCTGAAAAAATACTTTCTTTAATATCACATTTTTATAACAGGTAAAAAAAACAAAAAATGTTCGAATTTATTTTACAGATATGGTATTATATAAGAAAATATTCTTTTTATATCACAGAATGTAATATAGAAAATTGCAAAACAAAGAGAAACATTTAAAATTTTTTTTAATTGCTGGAAAAAGATAAAAATACTAATAAAATACAGATTTGAAAATTTGAAAAGATATTTAAGTACCATGAAAAAGTGCCATTAACAAAAATAAAGTCATAAAATAATTTTGATTCTCTTCGAAAAAATTAAAATATTAATCAATTCGAAACAACTTTAACATTTTTAATACTTTATTATAAACAATGTCTACAAACTTTCAATGCGAATATTGTAATCATTATTATACATCTCGGAATGCATACGCTCAACATGTTGAAAGATGCATTAAAACTGTTATCTGTTCAAGTACAGAAGAATCCGGTGAGGATGTTTCAAGTGTTAACGAAATGTTATTAGATAATGAAGACTTTAGTCATATAGATGAATTTCAAATTATTCAAGAAGAAAACTTACCGTCAGTATCCGAAGTTTCTTACAAATTTGAGAATGATCAGGATTATGANCCTTTTGTCAAATCCCGAAATATTAAAACATTTTATGTTTAAATATGAAAATTCAGAGGTAAATATTTGTATCAGAGAACTTATTAATATAATTTAAGAAATTTCTAAACTTGTTATTGTTTATTGCACAATTAAGGAGGAAAAATCATATGGTGAACAAAATTCTGGAAATTGGTGGAAATATGCAGAAGAATCAATTCCATCTTCGGCATTTATTTTGTCAATCATTCTCTATTCAGATGTCACTACTACCGACACATTAGGAAAGAATTCGTTACACCCCATATATCTATCTCTTGGAAATATTTCCACGTGGAGAAGGAACAAGGAAGATGCAAAACAACTGTTGGGATACTTTCCGATTTTATCTGCTAAAAATAAAACAAAAAAGGAATCTTCCGATTTTAAGAAATTGGCTCGCAAAACCTTTCATGATTCTATTAAATTTTTATTAGATCCATTATTCCAAGGTGATGGTGGTGTTGATTTTAATATTGATGGCAAAGATGTTTGGTTTTTTTCAAGAATATCTACTATAATCTGTGATTGGCCAGAAGCCTGCACGTTTTCGTTAACTTATAAATCAGCCAATTCGAATTATCCTTGTCATTTTTGTTTAGTTCAAAAAGAAGATCTTATTGATATAAGAAAAGATCAACTGATACTCCGTGACCATGTAAATATGAAAGAATATTTTAATAATGGTACAAGTAATTCAGCAGGTTTAGAACAGGTCGATAACTACTTTTGGAACATTCCGTAAGTTTTTATTTATATATTTTATATATTTAAGGGCATATTCTAACTTTATATGTTTAAATTTAGAAACTTAAACATTTATACGGCAACTGTACCTGATAGAATGCATCATTTGGATCTAGGCCTATTCAAATATCAAATAGAATTCACTACGGAATTATTAAAGCTAAAGCCAGGAAAATTAGTGGATGACATGAACAAAAAAATTGTGAAAATTCCAAGGTATTCGGGTTTAAAAGTATTTAAAAAAGGGGTGCAATCACTATCTCGATTAACTGCAAGCGAATATAGAGATATGATGAAGATTATGGTGTTTGTGATCGATGGTTTATATAGTGAAGATCCACTGGTCGAAAATTTATAAAAACTACACCTATCGGGTACCAGATAGGTGTAGTATCCGTGCCTAATATCGTACACATATCGGGTACCCGATAGGTGTAAAAAATGTTTTTTTACACATATCGGGTACCCGATAAGTGTGAAAAATGTTTTCACACACCTATCGGGTACCCGATATATGTACGATATTAGGCACGGATACTACACCTATCTGGTACCCGATAAGTGTCGTTTTTATAAATTTTTGACCAGTGGATCTTTCGAACGTCTACGTGAAATGGAATGAAATGTATTTACTGAGCAGATTGGAAAATTTTAAAGAAAGCGATCTACAAGATTTTCAGGTAAAATAATTGTCCGAAGCATAACGGAAGACACTGTATATATATAAAAAATAATAAAATATTAATCTATTTAATTATGTAGAAAGCGATCAATGATTGGGGTAATATATTCATTAAATTATTTCGAGATATTTCGCGTTCTAATTTAAAATTTTCAAAGTTACACTCATGGATTTATCATATCGTTGATACAATTCGGGAACACGGAGCAATAAATGGATATACAACTGAGACATATGAAAGTTTACATAAAACATATGTGAAGATTCCTTATCGTCTCAATAATAAGAAAGATATAGAAAAACAAATAATGGAAAATGTAAATAAAAAATAATCATTTATCGCTTGATATTTCAAAACTTATTAATTTTATATTTTTAGATTCGATGCCGAGCAATTGTTATGCGAAATCGTGTGAAGAAAACCAAAACTCCGGTGGCTTTCACGTACACCGCGAAATTATTTGACTTTAACTTTTCAGAAGCTATTATTAATGAACATAGAGACAACCCGAAACTTAATAAAAATATGTCAAAAGGTTTTGCAAAATTTATTGACTGTTTGAACTCATATCTCAAATTATTGAATACAACTTCTGAAGACTGCCGAATAAAGATATATAGTTCCGTTACATTAAAAAATGGTGCTATTTTACGTGCAGTAGACAATTTTCATGATAGGCCATAGTTTAGCAATATTGCCATTAACATGGATATTGAAGAACTTTCCGACTATCAAACAGATAACGGAATTTGTTATGCACAGGTATTTTTATTACTATTTGATTTTCATGATAAAATGTAGAAATTTACTCAACTCTTTTTATTATTTAGACATTATTAATAACAGAAATAAGACTACCAAATAAATCAACACTATTACATCTTGCACTTGTATAATGGTATAATTTTAAGTCTGAAATAACACCATTTGTTTACGGCTGTCCTTTGTTGGAATTAGTAGAGTTGTACAATTTTATAGAAATAGAAGCGATCGAAGATATAGTTCATGTAATTTCACGCTTTGATAAAACTAATGAACATTTTGTAATGGAATTGGACCAGTGTGGTCTCGACTTTATTCATTAATTAATATTTTATAAAAAATACATGAAGAATAAAACCTGACTAAGTTATAAATAACTACCGCCTAACCAACCACTGTAAAAGGTTTAACCCTTTTATATGGTAAGTGATTTCCCTACCAGAGTCTGTACAAAAGAAATATTTGAAAATAAGAGAGGAAAACAANGCTTGATATTTCGAAACTTATTAATTTTATATTTTTAGATTCGATGCCGAGCAATTGTTATGCGAAATC
Source organism: Diversispora epigaea (assembly GCA_003547095.1). NCBI lineage: Eukaryota > Fungi > Glomeromycota > Glomeromycetes > Diversisporales > Diversisporaceae > Diversispora > Diversispora epigaea. The sequence goes on along the minus strand of PQFF01000483.1, from coordinate 2,530 downwards.
GTGTGAAGAAAACCAAAACTCCGGTGGCTTTCACGTACACCGCGAAATTATTTGACTTTAACTTTTCAGAAGCTATTATTAATGAACATAGAGACAACCCGAAACTTAATAAAAATATGTCAAAAGGTTTTGCAAAATTTATTGACTGTTTGAACTCATATCTCAAATTATTGAATACAACTTCTGAAGACTGCCGAATAAAGATATATAGTTCCGTTACATTAAAAAATGGTGCTATTTTACGTGCAGTAGACAATTTTCATGATAGGCCATAGTTTAGCAATATTGCCATTAACATGGATATTGAAGAACTTTCCGACTATCAAACAGATAACGGAATTTGTTATGCACAGGTATTTTTATTACTATTTGATTTTCATGATAAAATGTAGAAATTTACTCAACTCTTTTTATTATTTAGACATTATTAATAACAGAAATAAGACTACCAAATAAATCAACACTATTACATCTTGCACTTGTATAATGGTATAATTTTAAGTCTGAAATAACACCATTTGTTTACGGCTGTCCTTTGTTGGAATTAGTAGAGTTGTACAATTTTATAGAAATAGAAGCGATCGAAGATATAGTTCATGTAATTTCACGCTTTGATAAAACTAATGAACATTTTGTAATGGAATTGGACCAGTGTGGTCTCGACTTTATTCATTAATTAATATTTTATAAAAAATACATGAAGAATAAAACCTGACTAAGTTATAAATAACTACCGCCTAACCAACCACTGTAAAAGGTTTAACCCTTTTATATGGTAAGTGATTTCCCTACCAGAGTCTGTACAAAAGAAATATTTGAAAATAAGAGAGGAAAACAAAATCATATAAAAACCTCTACAGGACATTTTTTACCAACAAAATTACAACCAACTCCCAACAACTAATTTAACACCCCAATAAAACAACTAAACCAACGAACACAACTCATCAACTAATCCCAAAACTTCCTCCACACCTATCGCCGTAGGTCACTACTAACACAACTATAAACAACACTATTATTATTATAAGTACAGATAAAAGTACCTAATGAGTACTAAGAGTAGTCTCCCTTGTCGGATAAAACTTTCAGGGCGAAATATTTCTCAACACCATCCGGAATTATATAGAGGCGTTCTAGGACGCTATATATACGAAACGTCTGGAGAACGCACTAGAACGGTGCGTTCTAGTACGTTATATATACGAAACGTTTGGAGAACGCACTAGAACGGTACGTTCTAGTACGCTATATATACGAAACGTTCGGAGAACGCACTAGAACGGCATATTTAATACGCTATATGAACGTAGGTGGTGTTCGTAGGACGCTATAGATCGGTGTATTTTAGACGCACTAGAACGTTTATATTTAATTCCTGATGACAGGATGGTGGTAAGTGCCTTTCACTACATTTCGACCTAAGTCTCCCACGCTTTGGACCCGGTTGGGGCGTTGATGTCATCCTGGTTTAACGAAACTTGCAATATTTCTTCCGATTACATGCCTTGGTCTTGAAGTGCGAACCAAAGTTCTCCCAATCGACACATAATAGATCGGTATGAAAGCCCTCTCAGATATCCTCCCACTTTAACTCCCGAAGAGCCCTTTTCTTGAGAAAGGTTTGAGGATTTTTAACGTTCACTGCGATAGAGGCTAATATATTTTTCAATACCAGCGTATACTCAACGAAGTACCGGTTAAATTACCTCTGATACCCATCGCGTCAACCTCCGCTTATTTGGTTAAGTAAAACACTAAGAACAACTAACCATATATATAATAATAATACTACTCACGCCCTTCAACTTACATCTCACACCCCCGTCCTCCCAAACATACATCACATCACACACCGTTACCGCCAATCATCTCCTAAATTACCCACCAGTCACCCAATTTCATCAATGCGTCATCACCTGGATCTACAAGATCGACGATTCAGGGTCAAACCGAAATTTGACATTCCCCCCAAAAAATATTCCATGAAAAAGAGGAAGAATTTTGTGGCGCAGACCCGTTTTTAACCTTTCGAAAATTTAAACAGCTCCAGAAAAAACCTCTGTTTCCAGTATTCGTTCGAAACAAAACCATCAACCTAGGAAAAAGCTATCTGGCCTACACAAAAAACCTGACCGTTAGTTCGTCTCAGGGCTTATCCACACGAAGACTATTCCCAAGAAAATAGTAGAGTTCGCCGTTTACACCTTTCACCAAAGGAACCAGAACCAAACCCGTAGGCACACTGCAATACATCTATCAAGTAAACCGGCTCTTTATAATCTTATCCGGCTTGCCGTTAACCTCCAACTATAATAGACACAAGGTAAACTATTACATTATACTACTGCGGATTTTGAGTATTTCACCGAAAGGGGAAAGAGTTTTTTTTTTTTTTTTAATGAACATTTTGTAATGGAATTGGACCAGTGAGGCCTCGACTTTATTCATTAATTAATATTTAATAAAAAATACATGAAGAATAAAACCTGACTAAGTTATAAATAACTACCGCCTAGCCAGCCACTGT
>PQFF01000054.1:413462-435707 GCA_003547095.1 Diversispora epigaea | reverse complement strand
AGGATCCATCCTTATTTTAAGGATTCATCCTTATTTTAAGGATCCATCCTTATTTTAAGGATTCATCCTTATTTTAAGGATCTATTTTTATTTTTAGGATTTATCTTTTTCAAAATTTTATTTAATAAAATGCAAATTTACAATTTAATATTATTTATTTTATAACTTTTATTATTTTATTTTAAAAAAGTTTTTTTTTAAATGTTTTTTCTTTAAAAAAAATTAAGAATATATATATAATCCGGATTATAATCCGAATTATAATCCGGATGATCCGTATCCTTAATCCGTTTTTATTTCGGATAAAATCCTTTTTAAAATAACAAATCCGGATTATAGGATTGATCCAGATTATAGGATCGATCCGGATTTACCGGATTAAGGATTACAACACTACCAATTAGTTCCATTCGTTTTTTTTAAAGCTAAAATGTTACAAATACAGTAAATGAAACGATTTTCACGTTTTTAAAATAAATTTTGATTTTTTCTTTATCAAACGTTGTATCGTAATATCGTGTAACGATAAATTGATTCTATAAAGAAAATCTTCGTGAAACGGATTTATTAACAAAGTTAATTGGATAGTGTACAAATTCGAAATAATAAATAAATAATAGCGATAGTGATAAATAACAGTAATCAAATAAACAAACACAAAATATTTAATAATAATTAATAAGCCTGGAATAATAAATCTTCTTATATCGGTCTAAATAATAAAATAATAAAAAGTATACTAATGAATAGCAGACATTAATTAATCCTTACAAAGAATAAAGGAGATCTAATTATCTTAATTCATTTTTTTTTAGTCTCGATAGTATAAATGGAAAACTCGTTAACAATTTCATTATTAATATTTTTAGACTTGAATTATCAAGTGGTAAACACGGAATATCATTAATAGAAAGATAAAATACAATGAAAAAAAAGAAAGAAAATAGCAATTGGAGAGTATGAAAGATATCTATGAGTGTTCATGTTTATATTTTAATAATTTATTCTATTAATCAAAATTAAATTATGTGAACCAAAATTAAATTACGAGAGCAGCAAATTTTTCCACTAGCAAATTATCCCAAGCACTTATGTATTTATCGATTGAATAACTCCTAATATTCTTCCATTCCATGGTGAGCATATGCTTTCTGTTTCTGTTCCTCTCATAAATAAATTCTATTAATTTAATTTTTTAATTAATTATTTTGAATTGACTTTTAATTTAATTTAATTAATTGCTGATCCGTTACTCAATGGTACTATTTATTAAGCATTATTTAAAGATGTCAATCCAAAATTTTAAATATTCCATATTTTTTTCTAAAAAATCTATTAATAGATGTTTCGGAATGTTTATATATTAATTCATAGATTATAACTAATACTTTAATTAAATAAAAAATTGTGTCGGTAATTTTGGTCAATTGACAATATTTGGGATTGTAAAAATTATTTTAAATATTTGAACAGATCCAATAAAAGTTTCAGAAATTTACTATTATTATGTAGGAAATCAGCATTTTGGTTTTGTACCACTGAGTGGCGGAGCAGATCAAACAATCATTTATTGTGAGTAGTGTGATTTTCGTCACTAGGCAAAATTCCATAATTCCTTGATCAACCCTAACGCAAGCACGTAAATTTAATTTTGCCTGGCCTGGTGATGACAATCGCCTGTGGTGATATTTAGCAATGCCCTATATATTTATCTTTTTAAAATCATCAAAATATCGCAATCCCTCACAAAAAAGAAAAAAGGAAATAATATAAGCTAAAGCTAAAACTATGTATAAATTTTAATTATATGGCGGCGACGAAGTCGCCATATCCAAAAATATCTAGTTTTTATAATAAATTGAAAGTAATAAATGTATATCTATTTTTTTCCCGCTATATTTGTAATTGTAAATAAAATTGTTGCACCAATAATAAATTTACACAAATTTTTCTCCATATTATTATCATCATTATTATCATCATCATTTAATCAAATATGATTAATAAAAAAAAATCTATTTTTTCTGTTCACGTTTATTATTATTACAAAAATATTAATATTTAAAAATAAATAAAAATCTATTTTTTATTATTTGTTATTTATTATTATTATTATCATTTAACCAAATATGATAAAGTAATAAAATAATAATATTTATTTAAAAAATAAAATAATTTCTATAAAAGAAAGATTTGATTACAAAATATTTTAATTATTTTTAAAAGGCTCAAGTTTTAAATTCCCCTTTTTTTTGAATCAAATTTGTTTTCCTTGACAAAAATAAAAAAATTTCTTTAATTAAATTTTCTTTTTGAATGCCTACAAAATTAACTACCATCTGCTATATTCATGATTTTACTGATCATATAACATCGGAATATACAATCAAAGAAATTACAGGCATTATTAGGCTGGATAACAATGATCCCCAAAAAATTAGTTTTCTGAAAATCAAATCTTTTATGCCACTGGACCTAACTATAGGAACAAAAATTGAGAAGTTTGAAAAGGAACAAGTAATCCTTTTAACTGGAAAATTTGTAGCTAACAGTAGATGGTATTCAGTAAGTGTTTTAAACAAATCTCAACAATGAAATTAAAAAAAAGGGGGAGGAAAATGTTAATTAATGTATGTACTCTTTATTTTAAGGTAAGTGCTACTTCCATTCAGGTTATATTAGATTTAGATTTTAATACCATGCCAGCTGTAAACCTTCAAGTGATGTTAACTGGGGTCACTACACAAACAGTCCAAAACTCTGAAGGGAATGCAGTGATGAATTTTTTTGTTGAAGAGTATCTTGGAGATAGGGAACCTAAAGATTTTTGGGTTGAAACTGTACATGAAACTGGTAATCAATACCTTGCAAATAAGACCAGTACAATAAATCTAAATGGCAAGTCGATGTTAGAAGTTTTTTTTTAATTGTTTTATTTCTCTTATTATTTTATTATTTATTGTTATAATTCTTCTTGTTATGTCCTATTTACTATTTATTATTATTTATTTCTAGCTTTGTTTATTATTACTTAGTAGTTATTGTATTTATTTTAGAATTGACATATATATATTCAGTTATTTCTATTTTTGCATAGTTAGTTAATTAAATAATGATATCATAGTAACTAAAGTAGAATTAGAATACAAAAGGCTAGTTTATTAATTAAATTTTAATAGTTTAATTCAGAAAGTGATAGAGAATGACTAAGGCAACAATCTTTGCATCACAAAATATAAGTTATAGACCTTAAAATTAATAAAAATATAATTAGCCTTCGTAGGAGGAATTATACCACAGAAAAAAAAATTGACGTAATATACGCCATTTAATAAAAAACCCTTTGGAAGAAAAATTATATAAATAATTCTACCGTTTTTAAATCCTACAGACGATGAAAACTTCAATCTTTATACCATGTTACAAATATATATATTTGTATATTTTAATACATTTTTTATTTAATTACTTATATATTATGGTATGGCTAATACATATAATTAATATCGTTTTTAATACATTTATTCTGCGATATTTAATTCGTTCCCTTGTACTGTACATGATTAAATATAAATTTTTTAGTAATAAAATGTGTATATATTACCATTTTTTAACAATTTTAAATATTTCATAATTGACCATAGAAAGTTATTTGGCGTTAATACATCACCTGGTAAACCTGGTAAAACTAGTGCTACTTGGTAGGGTCTTATAAGTTTTTCATAACAATAACTATTTTCACAGTAACAATCATAATCTAAAGTAAAATTATTAGAATTGAAACTTCGCATACAAAAATCTTAACCAAAAAATGTACTCCACTTTTCGATCACTTTCGTGTGTGCACATTAAGAATTGCTTCTCGGGAATTTTTTATTCTGCTAAGAATTGAATTTTGAATATTCCCATTTTCAATGAGAAAATGAAACTATCTATCGTTTTCATCCATTCATCAGTTCGTTTTACTTTCATTACCACAATTGTTTGAGCGTGGCAACAACAAATATCCCAAAATCTATGTGGAGCAAATCCATCCCTGGATCCACGTAAAATTAATTCAAATCTATATATGATGTTTGTTGAAGTATATGTAGTTGATTCCAAGTTGAAATTTCTGCTTTATCGAACTTCAGAAACGATAACTGAAAAAGATCTTGCTGGTAAAATAGATGATTTTACAAGTCGTTCAGGAGATGATAGATGAAGATTGATATCCTTCCAAAATTGTTTATTAAGAATCTTTTTGTAAGGCCCAATTGAATCTCTGGCTTCGCCAGCTGAAAGAAAAAAGTATCGAATATATGGTAGACATTGTTGCAACGTAGTTTTTAGTCCATTCTCCTAGGTTTGTAGGAAGATTAGGATTCTGAGCAATTTCCCCCACTTGATGACATAGTTTCAAATTTCGAATTCTTACCATCTCTCTTGAGAAGAGATACCAGTAAAGATTCAGGAAGAGAATTAAAATCTAAGCTTTGAAGGATTAGACTTGGAGAAGCATTACAAAAATTATGCAAATTATTTAATTTTTTTCTGTCAGAAAAAGTTTTGTAAACCATAGAAAATACATTCTTAACCAAAAAGCTTTAGTTTCAATTGGAAAAGTTTCTAATTTGCTGGCTAATTCTTCAAGTCCAAATTCATCGGCAACTAATATTAATTCAAAAATAAACAAACTTTCAACATTTACTAAATTAACAATTCCTCCCTCCGTAAATATACTTAAATAAAGTAAACAATAATTAATAAATAAATTTATGATTAATACTATAAAAAAGTAAATTTTAATACAAGTATTCCTATTTTTGATAATAATTTAAGAATAACATTGAAAATTAAGTAGAAATACCTAACACAATAATGGTTTTATTTGACGTGACGAAAATATGATGATCGATATTTTAATATGTTTGCATGTGCTGTGAAAGATTTTTCTTATTTTTGACCTCAATGATGTTTGCAAACTCTGTGAAAGATTCTTCCTTATATTTGACTTCGATGATTACATCGCAATCATTTTTATAATTAAGAAGTTCAATAAAGTCTTATCAAAAAATTTTGAAGCCATTTTTTTATTTTTGCAATTATCGAGAGGCGATGTTAATTTGCTAACTGACTAAATAATTTGTAAATATTATAACAGCTCAGTAAATTCAATAATTGTACTACTTAGCACGATTTATTAATTTATTTTTTAATTTTTTTACGTGAGAAACTTTATCATTATTCCCAATTATAATGCAATAATACTAAATAATTTTCTTTTTTCATTTACTAATTTCGGGAATTGTAGTTTCAAAGTAAAAATTATATATTCTACATTATTAGAAATTATTTTGTTTCGAACGATTCCTAATATTCTTTTCTCTTGAAGTAGTTCTCTCGAAATCTTTTTATCTATCATTAACTGTTCTTTCTTCTACTCTTTATTATCAAATTTCTTCTACATCTCATCTTTAGGCATTGAATAATGGGTATGTCGTCTTCTGTTATTACCCTCTTGTTTATTAATGTATATTTGTTTTCAAAAAATCAATTTAATTCCAGTATTGCGTATTTAATTATCGCTAAAAAAAAAAGGAATCAAAGATATAATAAGCCTCTTTCATTGATTCATTTAATTTGATATTATTTACTACTCAAGATGTGATCGATGTTGTACTCTATCTAATTTAACTTTTCTTGGATAATTCTCCAAATTTGATATTTCCTGTACCAAATAATTTTGCCATAGATAAATTTATTCAAATTATTTAATTTAATATATATAATTCAAAAATACTTTTAAATAATAATCAAATTAATAAATACATTAACAAGACTTACTTAAGTAAAATCGATTTTATTATTTTCATCACTGAGAACAGTATTCGTCAATCCTTTATTAAGATGAACGATATCCAAGTGTGTACTGAAGGTTTTATTTATTTTATTCTTGATCAACATCAATAATAACATTATAATCTTTTTTGCCATTAGAAGTTCTGAAAGCCTTGAGATAACTTTTCAAAAACTCAAATTTCATTTTTTAGAATTTTTTTTAGAATTTAAATTTTTCGAAAATTAAAATAATAATTAATCGGGTTGAATTAAAGCTTTGCCGACCAATTTCATCCATATTTAAAGCTTTGCCTTTCAATTTCATCTACATTTAAATCATTAATGGAAAATGTTAGATCTACTGACTTATTTTTTCGAAAAAATATAAACATTTATTTGATTAAAAAATAAATACTGATAAGAATAATAAATGAATAATAAAATAAAAAAGTAAGGTAGTAAATTGAAGGAAATAATGTAGGGTGATTTTTTAAATAATAATATTCAATTAACTATATATAAAAATAAATATAAAACTGAATTCTTTGACCAAAATTTAATTTTCAAATAGGGATTTTAATAAATAATAATTAATGAAATAAGACTGAAAATTTTTCATACCTTCGAAAATTAAAAAAAAATTCCAGTTTCCAAATTGAGAACACAATTATAATTTCGACAAACACTCGAAAATTCTATCAATATTTTGTATCAACCTATTTTTTTAAGATTATAACATCAACTTAAATTTTCTAAATGAAATTAATTTCTACAACAATTTGTACACAATCTATTTTTACAGTTTGTTTAATATAATTGTGTTATTTGTTGTAAAATTAATTAATTCTATTAAAAAAATAAAGATCTTATTTTCGTGATTCCGTCCATCAATTCCAAGAAATAAATTATATAATATTAATAAAAATAAAATCTTATTACGAAACCCCAAGTATTAAAAAAATATAGAAAATAACAAAATAATAAAGGTCCTATCATGGAATCCATCATCGATCCAGTTATGAAAAAAAGAGAAATCAGGTAAGTAAGAATTTACTCAAGATGTATTACTAAAAATAATTAACTGTTACAATTTTTGGCTAATTTGGGATTTAATAAAGCCCCCTGACCCTGAACCCTTGCTGAATTAAGAAGATTTTCATTTGATTGCGGATGAGATTAAAATAGGTTATGATAATCCATGGATAATTAGTAATCACATATAAAACGTTATTATCACAATTAAAATTTAGAGCAGAGATTTTAAATGTGGAATCTAATTTTGATATGAAATGATGTGATGTTCGAACAAATATTTATTAATATTTATTATAGTACTTATGTTGTGGCGCATTTTTGATTATTATTTTGGTAAACATTACATCAGGGTTGTTACAGTTGTTACACATTGGATCAAATAAATATCATACAATTATTTTTTTTTTCGACAAAAAAATGGCAACTAAGATTTCCACAGAATTATTGATCATGATTTTAAATAATAATCAATCAACTCAAGATTTATATTCATCATTGTTGGTCAATCGAATCTGGTGTAAAGTTGCTATACCTATACTTTGGGAATTAACTTTTGGTCAAGAATGTTGTATGGATGATAATAAGTTGAGAAAGAAAGCATTATGTATTCGAACTTATATATCATGTATGAACACTCAAGCTAGAACTTTACTTATTCAAAATGGATTTGATTTATCATCATCAAAACCTCAAGCCACTTTTGATTATCCATCATTCACTCATAAATTTATAATTAATAATTTAGTTAATTTTGTTTACATATATTCAAAACAAATTATTACCCCAGATCAAGATCTTTATAATAATAATAAGAACGAAATCTTCATCACCGAATTTACCAGATCAAGAATATTATTTCATGAGATGTGTAAATTAATAATAAATCGTTGTACATTTTTGGATTCTTTTAAAATGACGGGAGTTGAAAATTTTCGTGATTATGGTGATTTAATTGGTTCAATTCCCAAGTTACCTGGTGCCCCGAAGGTATTTGAGAAATTAGAAAGTTTTACTTCGACGATAGATTATGGACTGATTAGACCATTATTTGAATCATTAAAATCAATTTGTGATAATATTTTAAAAATGGATTTGTCCTTGTTCTCATACCCTCAAGCGCAAGTATTAGCGAAACTTATTAGTACTCAAAAACGTTTAGAAAATTTATCGCTTGGTGCTAATTATTACTTAAATTGTAATTCATTATTATGGGCTATCGTTAGTCAAAAAGAAACATTAAAGAGTCTTCGTTTATATTCAGTAAGTTTTTATCCATTCGAGGCTAAATCATCACCAATTGGTCAATTTATTTCATTACAAGAACTTTCTATTGAAAATTGTCATGGATTGTGTAAATTGGATAATTTATTCCTTGCTTCATCATTTACTCAATTAAGTAGTTTTCAATATTTTCATTCTAGTTATCCATATACTAAGTATCCTCAAGAATTTATTATAAAAATTTTCGAAACTGCCAATACAAAATTAAGAAAGATTTTTTTAAATTCATATACCCCAGATACATTTTTAGCAATTTTAAATTATTGTACAAAGATTACCAAATTAACTTTATATGATTTAAGTTTTGAACAAGTAATAGCAATATTTAATAATAATTTTAATGAATTAAGAAGATTATCATTTGAGTGTGGAGAAGAAGAATTTGATGCTGATGAATTATTATGTCGAATGGCCGAAAATGTACCAAAATCACTTGAAATTATTAAAATTATAATGGGTTATGATCCATGGATATTTAGTGCCAGTAGTTTAAGAAAACTTTTTGAAGGATGGTGTTGTAAAAGAAGAGGAGGAAATAAAAAGATTATTGTAAAACGTACAGATCAATCGCGACTATTTACATTAAGTGATGAACAATTTAAAGTTGTTGAAGAATATAAAGTTCAATTTGATATATTTGATATAGAAGACTAATATTCTAAATAATATCTCAATATTGAAAATATTATATACTAAAAATCAACGGTATATAAAATTTATATTAACGAAAAAAAATTATTAAGTAATATTTTATAGCTTTTATTTTTAATTAACTTTAATGTTAAATTAAATTAATTTTAAATAAATTTAAAAATTTTAGTTCCCTCGTACTTTAAAATATTAATTGTCACAAAGGTAGTAAAGGGAATGATAATTTTCATTTTTTAGATTTTCGTGCTATTTATTTTTTTTTAAGTGAAATTTTTTACGTTTAATTGAAACTTGGCATTTGGTATTAATTTTAATTTAACTTACATGATTAAAAATATTAAAAAACAAATTGTTCGTTATTCGAGTTTTATTTGAAGTAAAAAATAAAAACAAGCTTTAACCTAATTTTATTTCAATTTTTTGTTATTTATATTTTTTAATTGACGAATTTGAAAAATGTTTAAAATATATGTTAAAAAAAAATATTATCTTTTCTTTTATATATATATATTTTATTTATCGACATTCAATCTCATCCATCAAGAGAATTACAATCCCATTATTTATAAACTTTGTTTCTTGTCTTCAAATAAGATACAACTCTCAACACTAAGACTTTCTCAGAATCCATATCATAAGTACATAAATTGGGATTAATTATTATTTATTAAAATAACGATTTAAGTTATACTAAAAATAATATCTGCACATTTTCCAGATTGCAACTGTTTCATAAAGGCATCAAATCTGTTAACTCGTGAGCAGTTGGTCGTTTAGAAGATTCATAATTCCAGCATTGATATATCTTGTTTGGATAACATTTTAGAATCAAATTTAAATAATCACATCATATCAGGGACCTTTTGGTCTTACATATATTAATCATAAAACAGGTATCATGTGATTGATCAAAAATGGAGAGGTTCATGAAGGAATCTGTAATGAAATCTGTAACAAAATCCAATAAAATTCACGATAAAATCTGTGAAATCTGTAAAAGAACGCATAATGAAATTTGCAAAGTCGAATTATTTTGAGTGAGATTAACTTTAATAACCTCTCTTCTATAAATCGATAATGTTATCACCATAAATTAGCCTGTGTAAAGTATTAATTACATTCAAATTTTACTTCAGCATGAACATCCACATATATCGTTAAAAAAATTCAGAATCATATTACAACATAAAATTTATAACTTATTTTTGTATTTGATAGGAATCTCTTTCGAGGAATGGTATGACTTTCAAGGTTTTGGGAAATTTTCTGACATTGTTTCAAAGAATAATTTATTAATTTCAGTTGAATTGATAATTTGGTATACGTATTTAACACATCACACCATATACAAGGATAAAGCATACACGTGAAAAATTAGAAGTCGAAATGCAAAAATTTATTATTTTGAAATAAAAAACATCACATACAAGTTTTATCACTTTTTATCATTAATAAGGCATCGGTGTATATATTCTTTTCAATCCATCATGATCTTATTCCATTTGTAACTTATTAAGATGAAATTCTAACAAACGATCTAATTTAGATTCTTCTTTCGTGACCAAATTCCACTGTTCCTTTAAATCAATATTACTCGACATCCCAAAGTCAATCAGGTACACATCATTGTCATTATCCCCAATCAAAATATTATCCTCTCGAATATCATTGTGTAGTATACCATGTTTGTGAATTGCCCTCAATGCTTCAAGAGCCTTCACTCTTTGTTGTTCTTTTATTGTCGTATCTCCTAAGGTAGTGCCACCAATAAGAGTTGTACCAAGGACATAGCACCATCCGCCGCCATAGTAGCCATAACATACCAATTTTGGAATGTATATCCCTTGAATGTCCTCGAGATCTTTATAGATTTTGACTTCATTCTGCATTTCTTTCAAGATTTTTGCAGGTGTTTTGTATAGATCAGCAGTCTTCAAGGCAATGTCATCTCCGCGAAATTTGCATAAGAGTGTCTTTCCACTTCTTCCATGGCCTAATACACTGTTAAATTCGAAGTCCGTAAAGTTCAGATTCTGTTGATTTTGCGGATTTTGCTGATTTTGCTGATTTTGCTGACTTTCCGAGGTTTCAGAAATTGAGGCCATTGATCGAGTAACATGTGTGTTTGTCTGTTCTGTTATAATGTCTGAATTTTTGTCAACTGGAGAAGGGATGCTAGCTCTTGCTTGCATTATAATATAGGCATAGGCTTCGAGTACCGTTGGAGATTTTGACTGTGATGAAAGAGTTGGTGAAATAGAAAGCTTTGATGGGGTCTTATCTGATCGATGCAGAAACCAATGATTGTCATAGGTAGTGAGGACACCGTATTGAAGTTGATTTTGACACATATAGTTATAAATCTGCCAAATCACCATCTTTGCTGTCAGATCCGATTTATAAAAGTCAGGAAAGGTTTGTCCGCCAATATTACTTAAAGCATGACTAATTTCGACCTCAATTGTCAAGACCAATGTTTCTAAAGAATAGTAACAATTAAAAGCAGATATGCCTGGAGTATGGGTTGACCGTCTCGAAAACTGATAATCTGGCAAAAGCTCATTTAATACCAAACAAATATTGCTGTTGAAAGCGTAGCGAACTTCCTCTTCATCGACTACATTAGAATAAATTTGAAAATGTGGTGGTTTTTTGAATTTTGGTTCTTTATCGAAGCTGAATTGATTCACTTCTTCAAAAAATGTACTCCAAAGTAGCATTTCTGCTTGCAGATTAGAACAGTTTACTGTCATGGTAGATGTTGAGGAAGTAGCTTCTGGTCTATAGACAATAGGTGGCGTAACATATGACAACGCCTCTTCCAAGCTGAGAACTAGAAAATTTAAGACGTATGTAGCCGAGTAAATATTAAATAGATACGAAAAAAAATTATATATTGTGTTCAACACATACGTGGCAACTTTACGATGACATGAATGCATTCCTTAGCAGGCAGATCAGGAAAGTATTTTGAAATCTTTTCTGTTGCTAAAAGTTGATCTTGATCCTGGAGTGAAAGATTGCTCAACTGATCATTATTACAACTGTCAGAAATGTCTATGTCTACCTTCCATAGCTGAAGTTTGTCTGCACTAACGTCAACGAAATATTCCAACTTGATGGCATCCTTTAGTTCACCAATAGTCTCATCTTTATTAATCTCAACTAAGAAGGCACGTGTTGTTGCCAGTAAGTCTTCTTCAACGAGACAGAAAAGATTAATGGACATTGTAAGTTGTTGTATATTATTTATTTATGTGCGAAATTCCGTAGATCATTATTGGAAAATGCGAGAAATTTTTTTCAGAATGTATAGGACGGTCGAATCTAAAAACGATTGGCTATGAAAGATATATAATTATTTTATAATGAAATTTGATTGAAGTTACATTTTAAATTGGTGTAACTCACCTCTGCCCTTGCACTTCTATCTGTTATTTTGGCTGACCATATAAAGTAATTATAAAGTTAAAAAAAACCTATATTTTTTGTAAGAATAAAGCTTGAATATTCCAGGAGAACCTGTATTCGAAATAATTTTACAAATTTAAAGACCAAAAGATTCACTTTTACATCAATTAAATATTTATTATTACATTGAATTTTTTCATATTATTTTATTTGATCACTGGTATAGCTTTATTTAATCATTAAAATAAAGAATTATTGGCTTAATATTTCAAAAAATCTAAATATTTGGAATTGGAATTATTTATTATTATTTGTATTTGTGCGTTTGTAAACATCGTAAGGGAAAACTGAAAAACCATATGAGTTAACTTTTCTCCTTTGACTCTTATAATTGATGCATAAATGAACAAAGCAGTTAATTGAAAATCAAATACTAGTCATCAGGAAGTTTTTTTAACCGTAAATTTACGTAAATTTACAGTTAAAAAAACTTCCTGATGGCCTATATATAAAACTTATGTGTATGTTCATAAAAAATTTAAAAATAATAAAAGATAAATGAATAAATAATTTTAGAGAAAATACAAAAGTTGAAAAATAATAAATTCCCAACAAATTAAGGATTAATTTTCCTGAATTTCCTTTTTTTCAACTATGCAAAATTATAAAATTGGTAATTTCATTTAGATAAATTATTGAGCAAATGATTCAAGAAATGTAATACTCACTTATATCAGGAATTATAAAATCCCATTGTTTTGTATCTAAAATAATAATTAATGTAAATATTTTATACAAAAATGATTATTTATTGCTAAAAAGTATAGATAATTATAATGTGTTTCAAATTTTTTTGATTTCAGAAGAGGTAAATGTCTACTTGTATATATTGCTTCAGGATGCATTTCATTTGGATCATATTGAATAAAATTCTTGTTCGATTTATTTTCTGCTTATTATTGATTAGAGAATTGTTATAATATTAAAACATTGATTTAAATAATTATAAAATTAAATACTCACTCGCTGTAACATAATTAATATAATTTATATTGATTAGTTTATTATTGATTAGAGAAACATTGATTTTTTTTTTTTTAATGTGACCGGCGCGGTCTCGCTTTATTTCATTTAATATGTTGAATACAGAGAAACATTGATTTAAATAATTATAAAATTAAATACTCACGAACTGTAATATAATTTTTATTGATTAGTTTATAATATTATTAATTAAAGGAAACAAACAAATCCCTCAATGACACTATGACAGCATTAATACATTCATTCTCATTGTTATATTAATCACCATCATATTATCATTCTCTTCATCCTCATTATTATTATTTTTATTCAGCATCACATTGAAGAATAATAATTATTATTATTCTATCTTCGTTACAATATGATTATCCAGTTAAAATAAGCTTTTAAACTTCAATAAAATATTTTACACTTATATCTTCGATAATTATTAATTGTACTAAAATATATATGTATATATGTCTTCGATACTATCGTAATTTAAAATATTTAAAGTCTTCAAAACTCGTGCTAATCATATTATTTTATAAAAATGAAATATATTAAATGATATTGTAAATTTCAATTTTTATTACTATTGTTATGCTAAAATTTAAAAACAGAAATGTAGAAAAAAATCCCTACGCCTATATAATATTTTCCATCTTAATAAATATTAAATTAAGATTTCAACGGGGGTGTTCTTCTTTTGGTTTTATTCTTTCTATAAACTTTCGTTAAAAAATAAATTAATTAATTTAAAAAAGTATAAAATAAAACTAAATGACATTTTGGGTCGAGAATTTAACATTTTACCATCTATCTTCTGATTCTCATTATTCCCATGATGTGAATGTTTAGAAGTTGGTTTATCCATTTCCTTTAATTGTATTAATTATAATTTTTCTATAAAAATTTATTCACCAGTATAAATAATCAATTGGAATTACCTTTTCACTTTTTTTTTTGATAGATACGCATATATTTTTTAATTGGTCAACATCTCCTGATTCGATAAAACTAATTAAAAAAATAAATAAATAATCTTGATCTTTTCAATAAATTTTTTTATTTTTTTATTCGTTTTATGCCATATAAATAAAAAAATAAAATTTTTATTGAAAGATCAAAATTATTTATTTATTTTTTTTTTTAATAAGCCAATTCAACCAAAATAAATATCCATGAAATAAAAAAATTTATTGAAAGAACAAGATTATTTTTTTTTAAATAAGTCAACATCTCCTGATCCGACAAAAAATAAATAAATTTCTTGATCTTTTCAATATTTTTTTTTACCCGTTTCACGTCATCACAATCCATAAAAATAAAAAATAAATATATTAAAAAGATCAAGATTATTTATTTTTCTTTTTTTAATAAGTCGACATCTCCTGATCCGACAAAAATAATTAAAAAATAAATTAATAATCTGGATCTTTTCAATAAAAGGTTTCTTTTTTATCTTTATGGATCGCAATTATGGATTAGTACATGTGTTAGTGTTACAAGTTTCTGAGGTTAGTCTTCTTTGAAAAAGGATTAGTCCTGCAAAGATCAGTGTTTTTCTGAAAGGGTTTAGTTTGTTGGAAATCACTTCCTTTGTGCCTGATATGGACATACTTTAATCTTATATAACTAACAAGAGTTCAAGGTTAGGGAAGTTTGAATTTTAAATTAATATTGTATATTTTTCCATTTATTTATGTTTGATGTACTTAATTCATAATACTACTGTTTTATTATTAAGTATTTTGTATAAAGCAATTCCATTAACCATGCCAGATGCAAATGTTCCCTTTTGTGAACTTATATATGCTAAAATTTCAAAAGTAGTTGACATTTTTCAAATTCATCAATTTATTTAAAACATTATTTAATTAATCATAAATAAGATGTTTTATGTAATATTATTTATTCAGATGTTTTAATTATTTATGTTATGTTATCTAATAGTATATCCATTTTTATATTTATTTTTATTACTAAGTATTTTTCAAAATAATAAAAATTGAAATGAAATCATTTCAAATTAATTAAAATAAATAATCTGATATATTTATTACGAAGTATTTTCAAATTTATTAATCAAAATAATAAGAATAAATAAAATTTGTTTATATTTATTCATAACATATTAATTATAAATAAGATGTTTTATGTAATATTATTTATTCAGATGTTCTGGAATTATTTTTTAAGCTTTGATTTTAATTATTGCAGAATTATTAATTTGCACATTACATTTTTGTAAAATGAACAAAATGTTGTGTGTAGGTAAGATATATTTCAATTTTTATGTCTAGAAAAGTTATGGTTATCTAATAATACATCCATTTTAAATTTATTTTTTATTACTTTAAAATAATTAAAATTGAAAAATTAAATTGTTTTAAATTACTAATCAAGTAATTTTATGACAATACAATAACTGATTATTGTTTAATAAATTGGTTTTTTCAAATTCATCAATTAAAAAAATTAATAATAAAAAAAAATTATGCATTTATTCTCAATCCTGAAATTAATCAATTTGTTTCTTAAGATGAAAATTTTGTTCACAAATTTTTTATGATAATAAATAATCTAATAATTTTTATATAAAATATTTATTTTATTTATTCCTGTATTTTCTTGACAAATAAATAATACATAAAATACAATAGACATTAAATTATAATAAGTATTTATAATAATTCAATCAACACATGAATAGCAAGTTGAAATATCAAAAAAAAAAAAGCAAAATTTATTAGGGCAATGTAATTATATTATTCATTACAATAAATATGTAAATGACAATCTGATTATTTTTCAAACAAAAGGTTTTTTATTTATTGTATTTCTCATGTTGGGATAAGAATACATTATATTATTATATACAAAATTTAATTTTTGTGCTTAATTAAAAAAAATAAAGCAATAAATCCAATTTTCTTTATAATAATTTGTTCATGTTACATATGATTATAAAAATCAAGAAAATACAATAAAAAAAAATAATAGTAAATACTGTGGCATAAACAAATGTGCTGCTTATAAATAAAAGAATAAATAAATCATACATCATACTAATAAATAAAATAGATGACATGCACATGATTATATAATACTATATAATAAATTTGGCATTTATTTTGAAATAAAAATGTGTAGTTATTAATGTTTCACTCAAATTTGTTTTTTATTTTGTATCAAAAAAAAAAATACACCTTACTTGATGCAGCAGTTTGACACTATGGTTACAAACCCCTTGAATCAAAAAAACCCGCGAAAAAAATAAATAAACTTTTATTAATCAAAAGTGAAAAATACAAAAAAATAAAATTGAATTTTTTATTTCATTTGTTTTTTTTGCAAAAAATTAACAAAAAACTCGAAGATCATTTCCTTTTTTCCCGAAAAGGAGCGATTTTCATGAAAAAATCTCCAAACTATTTATTATCTATTATAAATATATAACATGCTGTTTATAGGAACACATGATAATGTTAAACATGGGTGAAGCATTTGTTAAAGAATTGAATAGAGGTAATTTATTTTATTATATTCTATTTGTTTTAATTTAATTTATTTGTTGTCACCGATTAATTTATTTAATTTATTTTTATTTATTTATTTAATTAATTTAATTTATTTATTTATTTATTATTTATTTTATTTTATTTCAGTTTATTTATTTTCACCGATTTATTTATTTAATTTATTTAATTTATTTATTTATTTTTATTTATTTATTTATTTTTATTTATTTATTTATTTTATTTCATTTTATTTATTTTCACCGATTTATTTATTTAATTTATTTAATTTTATTTTATTTATTTATTTATTTTATTTTATTTATTTATTTTTATTTTATTTATTTAATTTATTTATTTTTATTTTATTTATTTATTTTATTTCATTTTATTTTCTTGTGGCTTTCGATTCTGACCTGGGTTCTTCAGTTTACGGTTTGGATATAATAATAATTATTATTTTTATTTATTATTATTTATGCAATAGTTTATTATAATTAATAAATTATTATTTATAAATCATTATTATTAATTACTGATAGATGCAGCCATAAATATGATGAATTGTGGTATTTAATCTTTAATTTTTAATCATTTTAATTATTATTATTATTTTAATTATTTTAATTCTATTCATTTAAATTCTACATTCCATTTATATACATTTATTAATCTAAACATTCATATATTCATTTACTCCATTCTCATGTGAATTAAAATATAATATATATATTTATATAAATAGGCCCCACTACCTGAATAATTTGAAGAATGTGCAATTCAACTTCATCATTTCAATTACACTTCGCAAGATGGGATAGATAAAGGAATGTTTTGTTTATTCGCTAATAAGAGATGAATCAGATGATTTAGTTGATCCCAACTAGACAAATTCTAGAATTCATGAATCAAGAATTTCAATATTATCAAAGGCTAAGTTTTGATCAATTGGAAATTTTGAGAGGAAAAGTGAAATCATTTGAAAACTATTATCAAGTTCAAAAAGGGAAGCTTGAAATTTAAAGCATTTATATGGTAATTTAAAACTTCCGTGGAAGAAAGGATTCAACTTTGTGATGATAATTTGGATGAATCGTGTTTAGAAAAAGTATGTTCTATTGTTAATTTATTTATTAATTTATTTATTTATTGATTTTATTTATTATTAATTTATTTATTATATTTTAGTTAAATCTTGAGATTGAACGTTTAAGAGAAATTACGAGGGCTATTATTCAAAAAGTCATTGAAGAGGCATTATTATTATTTATTATTATTTATTATTTATCGTTATTTATAATTATTTATTATTATTTATTTATTTATTACTTATTATTATTTATTTATTTATTATTTATCACTATTTATTTTTTTTTAATAGTACAATTGGTTGATCTTTGTGATTTTTTGAGCTTACAAAAAAATAAGTAAACTAAAATTAACATCCCACCTGATAACATTTAATCATAATAATAACTTTTATTATAATATTACGTTTTAATAAATTTATTAAATAATTAGATAATTAACTCTTTTTAATTTCAGTTGACGAAATATATGAATTACTATCACAAGAAGTATCTCGTCTACAAGAATTATATGCGTGCCTTAATTGGGTTAAAATTATTATTTATTTGTTTTTTAATTAATTTATTGATTTCCGTGTTATATTTATTTTATTATTTATATTAAAATCCATCATTCACAGAAAATTATTGAATTCGAAAAGGTATCGATCCACATCGCCACTTTCAAAGTTCATTCCAGCTTTTGGAATTGGTTCAATTTAGTTAAGATCGAAAATAAATTAATTAGTACACGTTATTACAATAATTAATTTTTATATTTAACATTAAAAAATGTGCGCCTTATAACGTTCAATATTGCTACATCGTTGAAATATTATATTTTAACACTTTTAGTCAATTTTGTGATAAATTCATATTTCCTTTATTATTATTTCCGATTTTTATAAAATCAAAATTACAAGCTAAGCAAATTGATTTTATACTCTACAACTAGTGTTAAGATTTTATATATAATGGCAAATCAAATAATCAAATCAATTAAATAAATAGATCAGAATTACCTAAATAACATAGAAATGAATTTATATAATTAATTATAAAAAAAAAATAATATAATATAAAATAAAATATATAACAAAACTTACTAGGACATAAATTAGACATAGATTTAGTTAATTCTTCAAGTTCCCTTTCAAAATTTTCTTCGTTCTTGGGTTTTGGAAGTTTTGAATAATTAAGAAGTCGACTGGTATAAATAGCTTGTGGATGTGTTTGATAATTAAGAGGAGTTGTAGTTGTATTTGTTATATTGGTTGATTCTTGATTTGCTGAAAATTCTTCAGCTTTTTTAATTTGAATTACAATTTCTGAATCTTTATTATCATAATCATTCCAGTATTTATACAACTCATCATATAATTCTTTAAAAGTGGGTCTATGTGTAACTCGAGCATCCCAACACCTCATAATCATTCTTGTAATTAATTTGGGAGTATGAAATGGAATTTTTGGTCGTAATCCATTGCATATTTTCATGGCTAAATCTTTATCATGTGGTATATCAGGATATGGAGGAAAGCCCGTAACTATTTCATAAGCAATAATTCCAAATGAATATACATCAGCAGCTTTTGTATATTCTTCATCACCACTTAATACCTCTGGAGCAATATATGGTAATACACCAAAAATATTCTTTTTTTCGGGATTATTTGGATTTNTTCTTCAAGTTCCCTTTCAAAATTTTCTTCGTTCTTGGGTTTTGGAAGTTTTGAATAATTAAGAAGTCGACTGGTATAAATAGCTTGTGGATGTGTTTGATAATTAAGAGGAGTTGTAGTTGTATTTGTTATATTGGTTGATTCTTGATTTGCTGAAAATTCTTCAGCTTTTTTAATTTGAATTACAATTTCTGAATCTTTATTATCATAATCATTCCAGTATTTATACAACTCATCATATAATTCTTTAAAAGTGGGTCTATGTGTAACTCGAGCATCCCAACACCTCATAATCATTCTTGTAATTAATTTGGGAGTATGAAATGGAATTTTTGGTCGTAATCCATTGCATATTTTCATGGCTAAATCTTTATCATGTGGTATATCAGGATATGGAGGAAAGCCCGTAACTATTTCATAAGCAATAATTCCAAATGAATATACATCAGCAGCTTTTGTATATTCTTCATCACCACTTAATACCTCTGGAGCAATATATGGTAATACACCAAAAATATTCTTTTTTTCGGGATTATTTGGATTTTTCCCTATTATTTTACTTAATCCAAAATCTGAAATATTTATAGAATATGAAGTATTAAAATTGGATGATAAAATATTACCAGGATGGAAGTCTTGATGAACTATATCTAATTCATGAATATTCATCAAATTTAAAGATAAATCATATAGATTATCTAATTTTTGTTTCCAATTAATATTATTAAAATTAATTTTTAAATATTCTCGAAGATTTCCATCTTCTGCATATTCCAAAACCATCATATATGAGTGTGTTTCTGGATCTTGTGTAATTCCATAAAATCGAATTGAAGCGTAATAATACTCATTGTTTGTTTTTAAGTGAATTGCCATCTAATAATATAAACATTTTTAATTTATAGTTATAATAGATATAATAATTTAAAAATCAAATTTAAATATTAATTAAAATATTTACCTCATTTAAGACATCGTTGAAATTCACAAAATTATCAAACTTTTTTAATGCCACTTCACTATTATCGTATCTTTTCCATTGTTGATTTTCGATATCCCATTTTTTAATATATCCATCAATCCGCCTAGCATAATGTATTGTTCCAAATCCACCTTTACCTATTTGTTTAACATCTTTAAATCTATCATAAGGTATCCATTCTATTACTTCCCAATCATCATTAGCATTTAGTTGAGCATCTTGAATTAATTTATCTATTTTATCATTTCCACTTGTCCAATTATTAAAATCATTTTGGAAATGTTTCGAGTTACATGTTTTGCACCATTCATATCCACTATATTCTTGATTGCATTCTGGGCATATTTTATGAGATGACATTTTTTTGTTTGTAGTATTTAAGGCAGAATTTTATTTTTTTTAAAAAAAAAAATCGATAAGATTTTTTTATAAGTGCAATTTTCGAATTTAATTATCAATTGGAATTTTTATACTGCATGACCGAAATTTAGCTACTTTAGGAATTTTCACGTTAGTATCATAAACAAAAATCATTTGCAAAGATAACATTTTGACCACATGATTATACACCCACTCATTTTCGTCTTTTTTTTAATACAGTATATTACAAAAACTAATAAATAAATAAACAAGGGTTCAGGATCAGGGGCTTTAATTCCTTGTTAATTTACACATAATTTTTAAAAAAATAATTTTAGTTTAAAACAAGTGGTCTAGGTTGGGGGCGCTTTTTGTTTATAATATTTAATTTAATTTAAACAAAAAAAAAATAAAAAAAAATTGAATTTTTTAACCATATCTTCTAATATCCTTCTTTTGAAAGATTATGTTTAAGAAATCTCCAATACTTATTAAATGCACTCTTTGTACTTGTCCAAAATTAAAGAAAATAAATTATTGCAATTTCATAATGAATTTTTAGATAAATATGTATACATGCATCAAAATATTTATATTCTTGATTTTGTCAAATAGAATTTTTGATCAATTATTAAATTTTAGCATTTGATCTTTATTTATTTGATCCATTCATGCATGAATTTCTCAAATTGATAGTATTTTAATGAATATTAATGTGAAAATCTAAAGTTTTGAAGGCTGATACTATACTGAATATTTAAAAACAGAATATATGCAGAAAATTTCATTTAAGTTTTGAAATTTGATGAATATTAAATTAATTTTGTAATTTGAAATTATAAAGAGATACAATTTCATATTAATTCTATCATTAAACATCAATGAATATTTAGTACATTGATACAAAATTTTTACATCAATAATTTTGAAAATGATCATTATGCTAACATTTGATTTAGAAAACATTTTATATCTGAGTAAATATTTGATAGTATCAAAGTTTATCATTAATAAATAACTTTTTAAATTATTTGTTAGAGGGATGATTTATATTAAATATTAACCCATTTAAATTATTTAGAATTAATTTTGCTTATTATTAATTGCTTCAATTTTATGCATTAAACTGCTATACATTCAACAGTGTTAAATATATTAGTGCAATAATCAATTATTTTACAGTTGTGTCAGAAAGTAATGCCATATTTTTTATTAAAATAAAAATCTACATAATTTATATCTAATATTTAGTTGGCCTCTCTTTGCATCCAATACTATTTCAATTCTTTGTAGAATTGAGTCCACAACCTTCCTAAGAATTGATCCATTAAATTTTGATCACTCTTTATCTATAGTTTTTGGAAAATTTTTATTTCTGAATATTGTCCTTTAACAATTTCCAGATGCTTTCT
>PQFF01000054.1:323651-387611 GCA_003547095.1 Diversispora epigaea | reverse complement strand
AAAAAAAAAAAAAAAAAGAAAAATATCCTGTCACAAACACATTTTAATGCTTCGTGTGATAAATTGAAACATGAAATTCTAAATATAAATACAATACATAATATGTATAATGAAATGTAATCAAATTTTCTCGAAAAAGTTTCCAACGAACTTTTACCATAAGGACGATTAAAAAATATTAGAATGGTCATCAAATACCTGAAGACTTACATTATAATGATTATTCTCGATATTATCGAAAAATGATAATTAGCAAAATAGTAATTTTATTTTTATTGTTGTGAGATTAAATTTTTATAAATTTATTTATTAATAAATTCATATTTATTATTATAAAATAATTTATTTGATATTGATAAAAATTAATGATATAATATAATAATTGATCGACGATCCGTGCAGTAATTTAAAGTTTTAGCAAGCTTCTCTATGTTTCAATTGTCTTAGTTTGTTTCTTTAATGAAACAATTTTACAATAAATAAACGTATTGGAGCGAGGCTCCATTGGTTAAAAAAAAAACAATATAATATTTGATTGATAATATCAACTTATAAATAAATTTTTATATTTTTTTAACGAGCTTTCTTTTAATCAATTCATAAATGCAGTAATAGTATCATTTAGGGATTTGTTTGTTTCCTTTTTTTCTTTTAAATACAATAAATTATAATTAATAATAATATGATATAATATATAAAGAAATACTTTTAAAGCACTCAACTAATACTTGGTATTGTATTATGGATCAAGTACATCAGGAAATTTTAAAAACTGTAAATTTACTTAAAATATTTGCGAAAAATTATACGATCCGTATAAATTACGTAAATTTCCTGATATATTGTCACAGGAGTGCAGAGTATTTCGAACATTTCTCAAATCAGTCTCACAGTTTGCATCACACAAACAAAATAATAATATGCTCTATCTGCCAGTAGGTCACAGCTAATACAATCGATTTATCTCGAAACAGATAATAAATATAATAAATAATAATAATAATCAAATAATAATCAAATTAATCATGAAGGCACAGTGGGTAAGGTGGAGTAAAAGTAGTAACACAGTATCAAACAATATTTAATAGTATTTTGCAATGTTATGGCACAAAATATAAGTTTATTAAAATAAAATATAAAGTTTTTAAAAGTAAAGTATCATTCAACAACAGAAATATTACAGCGTGACGTATCTTTTCTGTTCCTGAAGGAAGTTTACTTTTCTATTTAATATTTATTAAAGTATTTTGAATTATTCTGAATTATTTCTAATTATTAATTAATTAATGACTAACTTGTTGTTAAAAATATAACTAACTACTAAAACTTACTCCTGACAACAATTGTATTTATACTTTCTCTTTTATTTTCTTTGTACTTCATACTTTATCCTTTGTGCATTATCCTTCATCCTTGTACAGTATCCTTCATCCTCGCATGGTATCCTTCATCCTCATACAAAGATGACAATCACCTGAAAGTTCATCTAGTGTCACAAAATATCATCCCCCGTGACATTTCACCTGATTATCAATTTGCTTCGCCACAATATCTTGAAGAGAGAATTTTTTTTTTTGTGTTGTTAATCATATTGAGGGTACAAGAATTCCACACGGGATGTGCATGGGATTTTGAAATGTCACGAAGGTCACAGGAGATGACATTAAGATGACAGTGTAACCAGATGAGTGTGTTACCATCTAGATGACAGATTATTCATCTTTGTACAAAGTATTTCATCCTTGTGCATTATCCTTCATCCTTGTGTNATTATTCTGAATTATTTCTAATTATTAATTAATTAATGACTAACTTGTTGTTAAAAATATAACTAACTACTAAAACTTACTCCTGACAACAATTGTATTTATACTTTCTCTTTTATTTTCTTTGTACTTCATACTTTATCCTTTGTGCATTATCCTTCATCCTTGTACAGTATCCTTCATCCTCGCATGGTATCCTTCATCCTCATACAAAGATGACAATCACCTGAAAGTTCATCTAGTGTCACAAAATATCATCCCCCGTGACATTTCACCTGATTATCAATTTGCTTCGCCACAATATCTTGAAGAGAGAATTTTTTTTTTTGTGTTGTTAATCATATTGAGGGTACAAGAATTCCACACGGGATGTGCATGGGATTTTGAAATGTCACGAAGGTCACAGGAGATGACATTAAGATGACAGTGTAACCAGATGAGTGTGTTACCATCTAGATGACAGATTATTCATCTTTGTACAAAGTATTTCATCCTTGTGCATTATCCTTCATCCTTGTGTGTTATCTTTAAAAATAGAAAAGAACGTGTTTAGACGTGACAACGAAGGATGAGGGAAAACAAGTTCGAAAGTGTATAAAATAGACTGGTAATTTAGGATGTGAAAAGGATCGGCTCATTCGCTCATTTTTGCAAATTTTATAATTCTTAGTTTTCTTTTGGTACATTTCAAATAACTATGAAAATCTTTCACCTAATTTGTAATAAAATAATAAATAATCTTTTGGTTTGCATTTTATAATAAAAATAAATAATAAAGATAGAAACATATTGTTTTGATTTAGTAGCAGAGATAAGACACACCAAAGCAGTGATATATTTTTGTTGTTATATCTTTGCAATAAGTTTAAGAGTTTTGATATACACTGTAATAATTTGATACATTTTTATATTTTTATTTTGTGATAACGGTAATATTGGTGAGAAACGGTTAACAGCCTGTAATACCTCTATTACTAATTTTGTAATTTCTTGAATAAAGTTACTGAATAAAGTCTGAAGCTAAGATTTGGAAGTTTGCGTAGTGAGCTATAAAAAGATACTTTTACTTCACTTACTCACATACCTTCAGATCACGCCAGTGTGTAAAGATATCTGTGGTACTTAACCGGCGTAATCAGGTTGTAGCCTGACTGGGATAGTACAAACCTGCATAATTAGGTAGAGAAACCTAACAGGGACAGACGAAAAGGGGTGTGACGAGAGTTTGATTTAGTGGGACTGATTGACGTAACTTTACTCTTTGTTCTGGGCAGACCGCCACAATATCTCAAAGAGATTATTTGTGTTACAGAAATTTCTTTTAAATCTCTTAACTATTTGCATTTGTACATACAGTAGAACAAATACCTAGAATAAGTATTAAGGGCCTCTTCTTTGATTTTCTTTCTTTTTTCGTTGTAATTTACTTATATTTACATTTATGTGTGTATATTTTTTTAAAAATGGTAACTTTTTTATTTTATCTATTTTTTTTCTTTTGTAATTCACTTTGAATTTGTATTTATATTTTTTTAGCCGTTGTAACTTCAATAATTAAAACAAATTTACAAGTTCAACAACCTACAAAATTGAATATAACATTGCATGAAAATAAAAATTAATTTTATTTACGCCAATGAGATATTTTATTAACAAGAATTATGTCAAGAACGATGGAAATTTTTTATGGATGAATTAGCTGTTATTGTTACTAAAGAAATATAACATTATTATTGTATTATTGTTTTTTGTTGTTATTATTTAGATCGTGTGTTTATATTTAATTCATCAATTTATTATTGTTTATTGTTAGAATCAAATATATGAACTACTATAAATCCAAGTTCATTATTACAAAATGAATCATCACAAAATAATATGAATAAAAAAATTGTTAATGGAGAAAATTAAGAAAAACTTAGAATCAAAAGTTGGAAAATTTTCAAATGACATGGAAGAAAGGATTAGATTAGGTCAAAGAACACATGTTTGCACTAACTTGAAAAGTGATACACATTAGAAATTTTGAGCTTTGCTTGAAACATGGTTTTTACTATTCATTTTGTCTTCCAAATGAATAAAATTCTATGGGTTTGCTATCCAATTTTCCCACAGCACAATAGATTCTGGCACAATGTTCTTCAAGATCTTCTAATGCTTTTTTCAGGTATTTTATATCCTCTTCAGTTAGTTTTTTTGGAATAATTTTGATTTCATTGATAAGTTCCCTAAATTTTCTGTGATAATCTTTTACTAAACATGTGAAATTGATGATATTGTATTTGATGTCTTTAAGCATCCTTAAAGTAATATGTATTTGTACAAGCTCAGTCTCAGCTCGTTTTTGCTTTGCATTATCAGTAATACTGCCTATCCAGTAATTTTTCAAGATTCGTCGGGCCTCACGTTCAGCATCTACAAGGTGCTGTTGCGTATTGATTGCGCTATCTTCGATAATTTGAATTGCGGTAATAACAGCGGTAAAAATATTCGAATCTAGAGATATTTGTCTGTCTAATACTTCAAGACGTTTATGAATAAAGTTGGCTGCATTGTCTGACAGAAATTCAAATGGGCCACTCATTTCTTGTTTGATTTTTCGTGTAATAGTTCGCATTACACTTTTGGTAATCCGAAAGATCTTATCTGATTGAAGAATCAAATCATCAAATTTTTCGCCAGTATTATAGACTTCCTCATCTAGGTTGAAGAGTGCTTTTGAAATTGCATCTGCATTTTGAACAATGATATCACTTTTTGCCACAGTGATGCCAAGGTCACGAAGTGCAACACGAAATTTGTCCATTCGAAAAAATGGTAATTCCAATTCGAAATGTTCTAAATAAAGGTTAAAGAAGCTAGTTAGTCTGAATTATCAGCAGACATTAAATAAACATCCATATTCAAGTGATAAAAAAGAAAACCTTCATCAAAATGTCCAAAAGGATTTTCATTGCCGTTTTGTCCAAGCTATAGACATAATGTACATAATATCAAAATCATTGATGAATCTGTATTTTTTTTTAAACCATTAATCAGTTCTTACTTTGTTATAAATGAATCCAATCAATTTAATTACAAAAATTACTAAACAAATTATTTTTATCAGTGAGAAAATTTTAATTTTATAATCTTTGTTGGTTAAATTCGGCTGGGTCTTTAGATTCAGATTGGGACGACGCTGTCGAAGTGTAAATGATTCTTTGTATAACAAAGCTATTTTGGATTACAATGTGACATGATACTTTTATAACGAAGTTAGAAGAGCCAAAAAATAATTATCGACACTATCAACCTTCTCTGATATCATTCTGATCTAACTTAATGGCTTTTGAATGTCCATTTGAAGAGGATTCCTCCGTTATAAGCATTTCTTCTCTGTTCCAAACATAAATTTGAAAAAAGATAAAGATAAATGTGTAGTTGGATACTAAATTTCTTAAAATAATATGTGAAAGCAGATTGGCCAACTATTTTTCCTAAATTGGAATATGCAGTCGAGAATACTCCCACACACAATGTTTACTATGGAATTGAGGTTAACATGGCATCGTGTATTTATTTTGGAACTTCCGCATTTGAAAACCAATGCATGTGTTACGTTGCCATAGTCGCTTGTATTACGAGGCGGTCTAATTAAATTAAGCACTTTTCTGTTTACTTACTGCTTTGAAAACTAGTCAATTCTTTCAATACTTAAACTATTAACTCATTATTATAAAGCCCATTGAGTCTATATTTAGAAATCAGACAAATGCCACCAATTGGCTTTCCGGAGAACTGACGGAACTAAACATCCCGGGTACATTGTTCACCTTAAACATCTTAAAACATCTACAACAATCCTCGTCAGAAAATATTTCTAACAATTCGGCTTTCTATCTATCAAATTAGCTTCTTCTGTTATCATTGAGTATTGTGAATACCTTGCCGAAATCATCACCTGAAAAGACTACCACTCGATAATTCGGACAAAATAGCTTGATAACTCTGCAAACTTGACTTGGAAAGCAGACACTTACTCAGGTAAACATGACTTGAAAAGCAGACACTTAACTCAGGCCATCAAAAGAATGCATTCCACTAGTAATTCTGGCCTACATGAAACTAAAACTTATAATTGAAAAAAATCATCCGGACCAAGTTCTTATCCGACTAAATGAAACCTATTTTGCAGAAAGGTACGGAAAGTTTTTAAACATCATCACAATTTTAATGGAAGATCGATAAGCTTCATAATCGACTTGCAAATGGAATGAATGATATGGTAATTTTATTTGAAAAGATTACTCCAGCGTTAAATGCGTACTACGATATGAAACAAGTGAAACGAGATCTTGGCTATTTGAAACGGATCATGAAGAAGGTTCCCGACATCCGGGAACAAATTAATCATCTTTTGTATGAATTTAATCGTCATTGAATAGCATTGATTTGGTGTAATAGTAAATAGGGTGAATGGGCCAAGTTATGGAGACGAAAGCTAGTTTCTTTTGAAGAGATTAAGACATTAGAGAATATGATTTCTAAATTCTTTAAAAAGAAAGATCAAGAAATGTTGAAATATGAATATAACTCATTGTCCCATTTTGTTTACAATTAATGATTGGGGTTTTTTTTTGCTGGAAAAGAATTTCAAAAATCAAATATGTCTACTTTTTAATAAGTTTAATCTAAAGATTGAAAAAGACAATAGTTTTGTAGCAATATATCACTACATGTGACACTCTACGGAAGTCTTAAAAATCCCCCCGAGATCTTTATATAAAACGATTTATTTTGCACATGTTTTTTAGGGAATAAGTTAATTTAATTATTATTCATACTATCAATTTAAAGTAATTTTATTTTATTATTAATTTATTTATTTGAAATTAACAAGATATCGTAGAATATTTTACTTGCACTCCTGTATGACCAAACACTACAATTCAACTAAATTAAAAGTTTTGATTTACTTCCTACAAAAGTCTCACGTGTCTGAAATATTAAAAGCAATTTCATTTCTGGTGAACAGAACTTGGTAAAAGTAGATATAAACAAAATGAAGTTCTGTTCAAAAATGGCTTAAAGAAAATCTCAAATTATATTTCAAAAAGATACACCTAAAGCATTTGAATTTTTGAAAAAATCACAGTGCGTTACATCTTAACCTAACAAAAATTTGTTGTGACTTTTAAAGGTATATATTTTCAGAAAGTTATTTTTTAAAAAAATATCACATAAAACTGATAGCTCAGGTTTTTCAATCTTATGAGCTAGAATTTTGATTGGATTTTTTTTAAAAAGTTATTAGCTAAAAAGATGATTTCTTATTAATAACCTTATATCAAAACAATGAAATTTCCTTTTTCAAACGAAATGGGCTTGTGAAAACTTGTCCCAAATGGAAAATTTACAAAAAAAATTGAAAGTAATGAATCTTCAAGTGATGAAAATATTTTGAACCTCTGTTTTATCTAAATTAGAGATTGAATTAATGAAGCCGAAAATGCATTATATAATTTTTCATGAAAAGAAAATGCAAATGTAAGACTTAATGGTTATTATTCTATTTCCAACTAAAAATTTATTAGCTAATATAATTGCAAAAAAACCGACCAGCAGAAATAATGTTGAATTTCTTGAAATTTCAGTTAAAAAATAAATTTTTGTGAGAAGATATCTTTAGAAATAAAATATTTTATTATTGACTTGTTAAAGAAAATGAAGAATAAAATTTAGGTGTTGACAAAGTATAATAGGATCGTGGAGAATTATTCTGCAGTCAAAAATAACAAAGTTTATGCCTCTTTTTAAAAAAGTTGTTGAGGTAAGACAAAATTATTTTTGTTGATTTATGATGACATTAAATAATTTGGAACATTATAATCTTAATAATAATTTTTTATTATAATTCAACTTTCTTCCATTTAAATATATTGAACTTGATAAAGGCAAGTATGTGATAAAATTTTTCTTTATTAAAAACTTCGTTGCATAAGAACTAATTTACTTTTATTATTATTATCATTATTATCATTATTAATATAATGTGAAAAAATTTTAATCTGAAAAGTGTGTTTATTTAATAATATTATAAATAGTTTGGAGATTTTTGATAAGAATCGCTCCTTTTTGGGAAAAAATGGAACGATTATTTTTGTGTTTTTAATTTGGATATAAAATAAAAATAATTTAATTTTTTATTTTCGTTTTGAAAATTTTATTTTGTCGAGCCTGAAAGTTATAAGATGCAGATGTATTTTGCAGTATAATCAATTTGTTCCTTTTATAAAATTGTTTATAAACTCTTTGATCCTGTTAAAAGTTGAAACTCAGATCATCTATTAATGTGTCTTAGTTTTGATGGTTTTGCAAAGTGAATTAAGATAATTTTTTAATTGGGAAGTGACTATCGTTATCTATGTTGAATAAATTTAAGTCTGTAAAAAAATCAAATGATTTTAAATTGTCATAATAATCTTTTTTATCTCTGTTATTTGAATGAATAATTTATTCTTCCATTTTTTAGTCCTACTTTTACTCTATTTGAACATACTTGATAGTTTTAGATATATTAGTATGAAATTATAAATTTAATAAAATATTATTTTTTAAATAAAACTTTTAATGCTACAACCAGTTCATCCTTGGTTACATTATAATGATTACTCATTATAATAAACTTCAAGGAAAGTTTCAAGAAAATTCATCACCAAGAAATGGTTCACAAGAAAATCAGAATTATCAAGGAATAATAAAAAAATCGGAATAATCAAGATAATAATAAAAACAATAATAATGTAATTGTGTATCTCTAATTAATGCTTTTGTCTGAGGTATGCCAGGTGTTGATTTGTAGGTTAGGTGTGTGTGATTCGATTGTTCATTTGAGGCGCATCAGTTTCAATATGACGTTTAATAATTATTTCATATCAGATGTCAATTTTCAGGTGAGATGCGTAACCAGTCGTTCCCGAATCTTTAAATTTGTTTCTGATTGAAATGTGTATTTTTGTTTTGCTCTATTTAAGAAATAATCATATATTAGTATTAGAATATAAAAACATCAAAACATTTACAAAATCTAATTTATACTCCAATCCATTTTTTTGAAATTTGGTTTAAATATCGATGAAGAGAAATTTCATTAATTCGTGATCCGTGATAGAAGCAAACAAATTTATTAGTAAAATCCAGGTGAAAAATTATAAATAAATCTTGATTAAATAATTTTTTTAAATAATTACACAAAGCCATAAGCATTGCTGCATCAATCTGTAATTATAAATTAGTACTTATGGCACCTAACTTCAAATTTAAAAAAATAAAAATGTCCTTTCCTTGATAATTCATAACTTCGCTATACGGCAAATGCAGATTTCACTTTTTGACTTTATCAGTTTACTTCTATCATGGATCACAAATTAAGGATAATCATATATTCTCTATAAAATAAAAATAATAAATAGTAAACAAGGATTTAGGTTTAGCGGAATTTTATTATCTTGATTTTTTTAATTTACTATTGTATTTTACATGCATTTAATAATTATATACACTAATACTATTGTTGTGTTTTAGGATTGGTTCCTTATTATATTAAATGATGTACTAAATTTCCTTAAATAATTTGAAATTTCATGCTACATAAGAATGCAGAGTTAAAGATTCAAATTCATTCCCTGAAAAATAATGTTCACTTTTAGTTATTATTAATATTGTTGATTTCATTGGCTATCAATTTTTTAAATATATAGTTTCGTGGCTAAAAAACTGACTACTACAGTTAAGAATGAAAATTCGACCCAACATTTTCGAAATTAACAATTCCTCCGTAAATATACCTACATAAAGTAAATAATTAATAAAAGATAAATATTTTATTGCAAGTGTTTTTATTATAACTTACTTAAGAATGACATCAAACATTTGAGCAGAAATGCTTGACTTATTAATGGTCTTAATATTATTTTCATTCGACCGAACGTTTTCTAATTCTTTGCGAAAATATGATGATCGGTATCTTAATATGTTTGAATGTGCCGGCCGTGAAAGATTTTTCCTTATTTTTAACCTTAATGATTACATCGCAATAATCTTTATCTTTAAGAGTTCAATAAAGTTTTGAGATAACTTATCAAAAAATTTTAATGCCATTTATATTTTTGTAAATTATAAAGAGACGAAAAAAAGACGGTGTTAATAAATGACTACTAGTCGTACGAATTTCATTATTTAATTGCTATAATTGGTGCCATTGTTTGACTGTTAAATATGCGACTTTGTATTTGTATGAACTTGTGATCCAAATAAAGATGCACCATGGTCCTTTTTAGAAAAAAATAATGACAAAAAAAAAAGATAATAAAAAAATTAATTAAATATAATATAATATGTATGCGTATTTTTTGATTAATAAATGAATTCTGAGAAACTCCTCATTTTGGACTCTTAAAAAAATTTATTTATTATTTTTATATATAGTATTCTGCAGTACAGTACAAGAGAAAAAGAATTCAATATTGTACGGTATTCTATATAATAATAAAATGCTTCTATATATCTCATTCTTTAAGATTTGAAATCATAAATGACATTAAAAAGTTATTTGAANCTTATCAAAAAATTTTAATGCCATTTATATTTTTGTAAATTATAAAGAGACGAAAAAAAGACGGTGTTAATAAATGACTACTAGTCGTACGAATTTCATTATTTAATTGCTATAATTGGTGCCATTGTTTGACTGTTAAATATGCGACTTTGTATTTGTATGAACTTGTGATCCAAATAAAGATGCACCATGGTCCTTTTTAGAAAAAAATAATGACAAAAAAAAAAGATAATAAAAAAATTAATTAAATATAATATAATATGTATGCGTATTTTTTGATTAATAAATGAATTCTGAGAAACTCCTCATTTTGGACTCTTAAAAAAATTTATTTATTATTTTTATATATAGTATTCTGCAGTACAGTACAAGAGAAAAAGAATTCAATATTGTACGGTATTCTATATAATAATAAAATGCTTCTATATATCTCATTCTTTAAGATTTGAAATCATAAATGACATTAAAAAGTTATTTGAAGTTCTTCATCATAGTTGCAGTAACAATCATTATTTTATCAAAAACATGAAATCATTTCTTTACCATGTTTGTAACAAATTGATCTCCTTTACACTATATATGGAAAAAGATCAAATTGATCGAAACG
The DNA here is from genome assembly GCA_003547095.1 of Diversispora epigaea. Classification (NCBI taxonomy): domain Eukaryota; kingdom Fungi; phylum Glomeromycota; class Glomeromycetes; order Diversisporales; family Diversisporaceae; genus Diversispora; species Diversispora epigaea. The sequence continues at coordinate 376,639 of PQFF01000054.1, read as the reverse complement.
GGAAAATTTCCCGAAATTAAAATATTCAACGCAAATTCTAATATTATATCCAAAATATTTTTGAGTAGAGTTATCAAATGAATATCATTTTTTTCTTCAATTATCGTTACTACTAGCATCAATTTTGACATTAATTATACTTTCAAAAATACTATTACTGCAACATCGCTTCTTTATAGTCAACATTATATTCCCAACATCAATGAAGAAGTAAGTATATCTCCTATTACATTTTTATTGGAAAAGATTTATTAAACTAAATTTTTTTGAAACTCACCAAACGGATCAGATAATACTAACTTATGAAGATAATGAAGATTACATCATGCATTTTGGGAGGTTAATCGATTCGATGATGAAAGATGAGGGTTTGGTACGATGCTTATCTTTTATTTTATTTTATTGTTCACAAATAATGACAAATAAAATTATTTCACATCAATGCAATGACTTTAATTGATTCATCGAAGAATAATAACTTGCCAAATAATGATTTCATTTTTATTAATATTATCTCTTTTCTTCCGTTTAAATTAAATTAAATGAAAATACGAAACTATTATTTATGTTAAATTTTTTTTCCTAGTACTATTATTTTATCTCCTTCCTCACTTTTATTTTCCTATTTTCGCTTCCACTTTATTACATTTTTAATGAAATATCAATATTTCAAATCCATCTACTTCCTTGACAAAGTAATTTAAATTCATATGAAATATTTTTATTATAATAATAATAATTTTCTTGTTATATCTATCCAACTAAATAAAAGGTCTACATGAATTGATTTTATAATAATATTAGAATCTATTATGGTAGCTTTTCTAGGTAGTAATATTTAGATTCTATTTTACTTGAGATTTCATAAAACATCGTATAATAATAAAATATCAGTCTTCATTTCTTTTTGTTATTCATTTATTAAGTATACTCAAAATTATTTTTTCTTTGATAATTTTAATATCGGAAAATTTGCCCTGTTTCTATCATAACATTTGTTTCTTGACCTTTTTGCATGATTCGGAATTAATTTTTTTGTAAAAGCTGTAAATGAAATTTTCATATTTTTAATATAATAAATACTCATCGGCATAATAATAAAAAAAATTGTAAAAAAAAATAAAATAAAAAGAAATAATTATCATATTGAAGTTACTATAAAAAATAACAAATATATGTTCAAAGCGAATTATGAAAAATAATTTTTATTTTCGTGCATATTATAAAATAATAGAAATGAAAAGCATAAGCTTAAATAAAAATGAAAGACTTTTTCATAGTAATTTATTAAATTAATAATATCAAATGCCAAATAGACGCAATGTAATAAAAATTGAATTGGAATTAATATAAGCTTTTATAATAGAAAATATATTGTTAATCTATTTAATGAATTAAATTATACTTTAACAATAAGAGTTCTTGGTCAGATTCGTTTTTTTTTGCAATTTATAAATAATAATTAAATACGGATTTAAATTAATTTGGAACTAAAATACAAATTATTATTTTGAACATTTCAAAGAATTATTAAAAATAGCGAAACCATCCATTAAATCGTCCGATTTTATTACAAATAAGAATTGCCTATAATAAGTTATGCACAAAGTTTTTTTCTTATCAGTTATAGCCCCAAAAGAAATTCTAATTTTGAAATATTCAATGATGCATTATGAAGATCGGGTATAGTACGCTTTGCAATTTAATATAGAAAATCACTTGTACGATTGCAGTAATAACTGACTAATCAATCATGTGCCCTTTATATTCTAATTTTAGAAATGATTAATAAGACAAAATCCAAATAGTTGAATTGTATGAAAATTTAATATTTATAAATCTTTGAACTGTCAACTTCAAAATTTCTTATATGCATTAATTGTAAATAATAAAACGTAAAATTATTCAATTATTCATTTAACCTTTTCATAAAATATATTCTACTTTAAACTTTAACGGAAAAAATAAAAATTTAAATTCAATAAATTTTATTATAACTTTGAGCAAATCATAAGTAAATGGAAAATATATATTCCAATGAGAATGAAACTATAAATATTAAAGAGAAAGAATTCCGTCAGTACTTGAAATCCGTTGAAAGGGGAGACAGTGATGCACAACTAAATCTTGGATATTGTTATGAAAAAGGAATTGGAACCATAAAAGATGAAGGGAAAGCATTCCAGTGGTACCTGAAATCAGCTGAAGGGGGAAATCACATCGGACAAAACAATCTTGGAACTTGTTATCTCAATGGGACTGGAACCATAAAAGATGAAGGGAAAGCATTTCAGTGGTACCTGAAATCTGCTGAAGGGGGAAATCACATTGGACAAGATAATCTTGGAACTTGTTATGAAAAAGGAATTGGAACCATAAAAGATGAAGGGAAAGCATTCCAGTGGTACCTGAAATCAGCTAAAGGTGGAAGCCGTGAAGGGCAACTAAATCTTGGATATTGTTATGACGAAGGAATTGGAACCATAAAAGAGGAAGGAAAAGCATTCCAGTGGTATCTGAAATCAGCTGAAGGTGGAAGCAGTGAAGGACAACTAAATCTTGGATATTGTTATGATGAAGGAATTGGAACCATAAAAGATGAAGGGAAAGCATTCCAGTGGTACCTGAAATCAGCTGAAGAGGGAAATCACATTGGACAAAGCAATCTTGGAACTTGTTATCGAGATGGGATTGGAACCATAAAAGATGAAGGGAAAGCATTCCAGTGGTACTTGAAATCAGCTGAAGGTGGAAGCAGTGAAGGGCAATTAAATCTTGGATATTGTCATGAAAAAGGAATTGGAACCATAAAAGATGAGGGGAAAGCATTCCAGTGGTACTTAAAATCAGCAGAAGGGGGAAATCACATTGGACAAGATAATCTTGGAACTTGTTATCGATATGGGATTGGAACCATAAAAGATGAAGGGAAAGCATTCCAGTGGTACCTGAAATCAGCTGAAGGGGGAGATAATGATGGGCAATGTAATCTTGGTTATTGTTATCTAAATGGAATTGGAACCATTAAAGATGAAGGGAAAGCATTCCAGTGGTACCTGAAATCAGCTGAAGGGGAAATTACATTGGACAAAACAATCTTGGAAATTGTTATCTAGATGGGATTGGAACAATAAAAGAGGAAGGAAAAGCATTCCAGTGGTACCTGAAATCAGCTGAAGGTGGAAGCATTAAAGGACAACTAAATCTTGGATATTGTTATGAAAAAGGAATTGGAACTATAAAAGATGAAGGAAAAGCATTCCAGTGGTACCTGAAATCAGCTGAAGGGGGAAATCACATTGGACAAAACAATCTTGGAACTTGTTATCGAGATGGGATTGGAACCATAAAATGTGAAGGGAAAGCATTCCAGTGGTACCTGAAATCAGCTGAAGGGAGAAATCACATTGGACAAAACAATCTAGGATATTGTTATGATGGAGGAATTGGAACTATAAAAGATGATGGAATAGCATTCCAATGGTACTTGAAATCAGCTGAAGGAGGAAATCATATCGGACAAAACAATCTTGGAACTTGTTATCGAGATGGTATTGGAACCATAAAAGATGAAGGAAAAGCATTCCAGTGGTACCTAAAATCAGCTGAAGGAGGAAATCACATTGGACAAGATAATCTTGGAACTTGTCATCGATATGGGATTGGAATCAAAAAAGATGAAGGGAAAGCATTCCAGTGGTACCTGAAATCAGCTGAAGGGGGAGATAATGATGGGCAATGTAATCTTGGATATTGTTATCTAAATGGAATTGGAACCATTAAAGATGAAGGGAAAGCATTCCAGTGGTACCTGAAGTCAGCTGAAGGGGGAAATCACATTGGACAAAACAATCTTGGATATTGTTATCAAAATGGAATTGGAACCATAAAAAATGAATGGAAAGCATTCCAGTGGTACCTGAAATCAGCTGAAGGTGGAAGCATTAAAGAACAACTAAATCTTGGATATTGTTATGAAAAAGGAATTGGAACCATGAAAGATGAAGGAAAAGCATTCCAGTGGTACCTGAAATCAGCTGAAGGGGGAAATCACATTGGACAAAACAATCTTGGAACTTGTTATCGAGATGGGATAGGAACTATAAAAAATGAAGGGAAAGCATTCCAGTGGTACCTGAAATCAGCTGAAGGTGAAAGCAGTAAAGGACAACTAAATCTTGGATATTGTTATCAAAATGGAATTGGAACCATAAAAGATGAAGAGAAAGCATTCCAGTTGTACCTGAAATTAGCTGAAGGTGGAAGCAGTGAAGGACAACTAAATCTTGGATATTGTTATGAAAAAGGAATTGGAACCATAAAAGATGAAGAAAAAGCATTCCAGTGGTACCTGAAATCAGCTGAAGGGGGAAATCACATTGGACAAAACAATCTTGGAAATTGTTATCAAAATGGGATTGGAACTATAAAAGGTGAAAGGAAAGCATTCCAGTGGTACCTGAAATCAGCTGAAGGAGGAAATCACATTGGACAAAACAATCTTGGAACTTGTTATCGAGATGGGATTGGAACTATAAAAAGTGAAAGGAAAGCATTCCAGTGGTACCTGAAATCAGCTGAAGGAGGAAATCACATTGGTCAAGATAATCTTGGAACTTGTTATCGATATGGGATTGGAACCATAAAAGATAAAGGAAAAGCATTCCAGTGGTACCTGAAATCAGCTGAAAGTGGAAACAGTGAAGTACAACTAACTCTTGGATATTGTTATGACAAAGGAATTGGAACTATAAAAGATGAAGAGAAAACATTCCAGTGGTACCTGAAATCAGCTGAAGGGGGAAATCACATTGGACAAGATAATCTTGGAACTTGTTATCTCAATGGGACTGGAACCATAAAAGATGAAGAGAAAGCATTCCAGTGGTACCTGAAATCAGCTGAAGGGGGAAATCATATTGGACAAAGCAATCTTGGAAATTGTTATAAAAATGGAATTGGAACCATAAAAGATGAAGAGAAAGCATTCCAGTGGTATCTAAAATCAGCTGAAGGGGGAAATCACATTGGACAAAGCAATCTTGGAAATTGTTATCAAAATGGAATTGGAATCATAAAAGATGAAGGGAAAGCATTCCAGTGGTACCTGAAATCAGCTGAAGGGGGAAATCACATTGGACAAAACAATCTTGGAAATTGTTATCGAGATGGGATTGGAACTATAAAAGATGAAGGGAAAGCATTCCAGTGGTACCTGAAATCAGCTGAAGGTGGAAGCATTAAAGGTCAACTAAATCTTGGATATTGTTATGACGAAGGAATTGGAACCATAAAAGATGAAGGAAAAGCATTCCAGTGGTACCTGAAATCAGCTGAAGAGGGAAATCATATTGGACAAAGCAATCTTGGAACTTGTTATCAAAATGGAATTGGAACCATAAAAGATGAAGGGAAAGCATTCCAGTGGTACCTGAAATCAGCTGAAGGTGGGAGCATTAAAGGACAACTAAATCTTGGATATTGTTATGAAAAAGGAATTGGAACTATGAAAGATGAAGGGAAAGCATTCCAGTGGTACCTGAAATTAGCAGAAGGGGGAAATCACATTGGACAAGATAATCTTGGAACTTGCTATCGATATGGGATTGGAACCATAAAAGATGAAAGAAAAGCATTCCAGTGGCACCTAAAATCAGCTGAAGGTGAAAGCAGTAAAGGACAACTAAATCTTGGATATTGTTATCAAAATGGAATTGGAACCATAAAATATGAAGAGAAAGCATTCCAGTGGTACCTGAAATCAGCTGAAGGTGGAAATCACATTGGACAAAGTAATCTTGGAAATTGTTATCAAAATGGAATTGGAACCATAAAAGATGAATGGAAAGCATTCCAGTGGTACCTGAAATCTGCTGAAGGTGGAAACAGTGAAGGACAACTAAATCTTGGATATTGTTATGATGAAGGAATTGGAACTATAAAAGATGAAGGGAAAGCATTCCAGTGGTACCTAAAATCAGCTAAAGGGGGAAATCACATTGGACAAAACAATCTTGGAAATTGTTATCAAAATGGGATTGGAACAATACAAGATGAAGGGAAAGCATTCCAGTGGTACCTGAAATCAGCTGAAGGTGGAAGTATTGAAGGACAACTAAATCTTGGATATTGCTATGAAAAAGGAATTGGAACTATAAAAGATGAAGGAAAAGCATTCCAGTGGTATCTGAAATCAGCTGAAGGTGGAAGCAGTGAAGGACAACTAAATCTTGGATATTGTTATAAAAAAGGAATTGGAACTACAAAAGATGAAGGGAAAGCATTCCAGTGGTATCTGAAATCAGCTGAAGGGGGAAATCACATCGGACAAAACAATCTTGGAACTTGTTATCTTAATGGGATTGGAACCACAAAGGATGAAGGAAAAGCATTCCAGTGGTACCTGAAATCCTCTGAAGGTGGAAATCCCATTGGACAAAATAATCTAGGAACTTGTTATCTCGAAGGAATTGGAACCATAAAAGATGAAGGGAAAGCATTCCAGTGCTATATAAAATCAGCTGAAGGAGGAGATAAAAAAGGACAAAGTTCAGTTGAATATTTCTATAGAAATGAGATTTCATATGTTAAAAAAAATCAGAATAAATTAGAACATCAATGTATTAATTTTGAAAATTTAAATCAATTAAATAATACATTTACAGATTGTAAACTTATTGAAATGCCAAAATGGACTAGTGGTAATTATGATGTTGACAATATCATTCAAATGACTCAATCAGATGAAAATGCAAATGAATGGGAAGTTTGGAGATGGATAGATTATAGTAAATTGAAAAACATAGAATATTTAGCTGAAGGAGGGTTTGGCAGTATTTGGAAAGCAGAATGGATAGATATGCCCAATGAGGTATTTGAGTTTTATAAATCAAAACAAGTTGCCTTGAAGAAACTTAAAAATTCACAAGAAATTAGTTCAGAATTTTTAAAAGAGGTAAATATTAAATACATCAAAATATATAATATTATTTGTATTAATTTTTTTTTTGTAATTATAGTTAACTGCAAATTTCCAATGTCGTGATAAATATGTTTTACCAATTTTGGGTATAACCCAAGATTCAATGACAAAAGAATATGCAATAGTTTTACGACATATGAAAAATGGAAATTTGAAAGATTTTCTTGATCAAAATAAATTATTACCTTGGATTGAACGTTTATGGTTATTGAACTCTTTTATTAGGGGATTAAAAGTCATTCATAGTAAAGGATTTATCCATCGTGATATTCATCCTGGGAATCTTATGANTCAATCAGATGAAAATGCAAATGAATGGGAAGTTTGGAGATGGATAGATTATAGTAAATTGAAAAACATAGAATATTTAGCTGAAGGAGGGTTTGGCAGTATTTGGAAAGCAGAATGGATAGATATGCCCAATGAGGTATTTGAGTTTTATAAATCAAAACAAGTTGCCTTGAAGAAACTTAAAAATTCACAAGAAATTAGTTCAGAATTTTTAAAAGAGGTAAATATTAAATACATCAAAATATATAATATTATTTGTATTAATTTTTTTTTGTAATTATAGTTAACTGCAAATTTCCAATGTCGTGATAAATATGTTTTACCAATTTTGGGTATAACCCAAGATTCAATGACAAAAGAATATGCAATAGTTTTACGACATATGAAAAATGGAAATTTGAAAGATTTTCTTGATCAAAATAAATTATTACCTTGGATTGAACGTTTATGGTTATTGAACTCTTTTATTAGGGGATTAAAAGTCATTCATAGTAAAGGATTTATCCATCGTGATATTCATCCTGGGAATCTTATGATAACTGAAATACCTAATAATTCAAAATATAAATTCATAAGATTAGGAGATTTGGGACTATGCAGATTAGCAAATGAAACCTCATCAACTGAAGCATATGGTGTATTGCCATATATTGCACCTGAGGTATTGGATAAATATCAATATTCACAAGCTTCAGATATTTATAGTGTTGGAATTATTATGTGGTTCATTTCAACAGGAAAAAGACCATTTGCTAACAGAGCATATAATGCTGAATTAGCTGCTGATATTTTCAATGGACTTCGACTAAAAACCAATAAAAACACACCTCAATGTTATATAGAATTAATGGAAAAGTGTTGGCACAAAGATCCATCTGAACGTCCAAGTGTTGAAATGATTTATAGTATATCAGAAAATTGGATTACTGGTTTGCTATACTACAAAAAAACAGAAGATACACTTATGTTTTTAAATGCAGGACAAAAAATGCAAGATTTAGGTGAAAATGAGGATTTATCTTCAGCTGAAACTACTCATTCTGAAGCAAACATTATAAGCAAGCTTTTACCTTCTGATTTCAATAAATTTCATATCAATAATCTCAATTTTAATGGTCAGTAAATTTAATTTGTTTGGAACACATTATCACAATATATCAAGAAGTTTTCCATTAATTTAGTCAAAAACTCTTAATTCATTGGCTATTTTCAAGTTATAATTACATGCAATTTATTCTATTTTGGTTGGTTTATATTATTTTGAGAATTCTAGTTATTATTATTTTACTTGATTGTTTTTTTATAAAAATAAATAAATATATTGTATTATTAACATTTCTAATTTATAATATTATATTTTTACTACATTGCTGTCAACATTTATATTAATATATTATACATTATACATGTTGTCAAAAGTAAAAAGTCTTTGACTCAACTACTAAAATTTAGTTACAACAATTTTTCATATGACTCAACTTCAAATTTTCAAATTTTAACTGCATTTGACTCAATTCAATAATTTTGACAACAAGTATATTATATGTCAAATAAGTTTATTTTTTTACAAAAACATAAAATATTACAAATATTTGCAAAATAAATTATGCAATATATCTTACAATTATCAATTAGTGACAGAAATATATTACTTTATGCCTAATCCACATGTGATAAAAAGAAAATTTAATTTTTTAATAATAAATTATGGCATTATGTTTACAGGTAAAAAAAATTACATTTGAAATCTCTTTTCCCCTATATCAAAATCTCATTTAACTTCAAGAAAAAATGTTGCAACCAGAAATATTATTTTGAAACTTCATTATGGTACTATTGATACAATTGATAGATTTTTTCTAAGGAAAAACTTCAAGAAACTTAAAAAAATACATATATTATATTCTAAATTTTAGTCATGTTTATAAAACAAGTCTTGTAATAATATAATAGCTAAGTAACCTGGTACTATTTTTAGATTAGGGAATTTTAATTCTCTTTCTGATGTAAAAATTTCTCTCATTAAATTAAATGATTTGAAATTGGAAAAAGATAAAATATAAAAATAAAATAATAAAAGTTAATAAATGCAATTTTTTTTAATAATAAAGACATTTTACAATTTTAAATGTAATTTAAATTTTTTTTTTTAAAAAAAAAAAAAAATTTCTGTCTATTGTCACAAATGTGCAAAGTATTTTGAATAATTTCACAAATCAGTCTTAATAATTAGGTTAGCTGCGCAACATGTGATGCTGCGCAGGACCAGTACGATCTTGGCTTGTGTATTATTTCTTCGGATACTTTTGATTCGTGCGATACGAGTAATCTATTTTATTATTTATCACTATGGACGTGTGTTATATTACGACATAATATTATTTTTGTTAGTTCTTAAATGGTATAANAAAATGTTGCAACCAGAAATATTATTTTGAAACTTCATTATGGTACTATTGATACAATTGATAGATTTTTTCTAAGGAAAAACTTCAAGAAACTTAAAAAAATACATATATTATATTCTAAATTTTAGTCATGTTTATAAAACAAGTCTTGTAATAATATAATAGCTAAGTAACCTGGTACTATTTTTAGATTAGGGAATTTTAATTCTCTTTCTGATGTAAAAATTTCTCTCATTAAATTAAATGATTTGAAATTGGAAAAAGATAAAATATAAAAATAAAATAATAAAAGTTAATAAATGCAATTTTTTTTAATAATAAAGACATTTTACAATTTTAAATGTAATTTAAATTTTTTTTTTTAAAAAAAAAAAAAAATTTCTGTCTATTGTCACAAATGTGCAAAGTATTTTGAATAATTTCACAAATCAGTCTTAATAATTAGGTTAGCTGCGCAACATGTGATGCTGCGCAGGACCAGTACGATCTTGGCTTGTGTATTATTTCTTCGGATACTTTTGATTCGTGCGATACGAGTAATCTATTTTATTATTTATCACTATGGACGTGTGTTATATTACGACATAATATTATTTTTGTTAGTTCTTAAATGGTATAAAAACATATTCTCGCGATCATTCGTATTACCTTTTTTGGAGGTGACCAGTTTGGGAAATCTTTATTACAGTTAGTAATTGATGGAAATTAGGTCATTGTTAATGTGGGTTACCACTTTTATGTAATTCATTTGTAATTTGTTGATAATTTTGAATTGGAACAATTTGAAATTGTGACATTATGATGCAATGCATTTATGTAGTGTTGTAACGTATACATGTGTATAAATAAACGGTGGTTTGTTCATAAAAATCGATTTTTTTTTTTTCTATTTTTCGTGATTTACACAATGCCATGTTGTGTTGATACCATCGTTAAGATTAATCAAGTTCGCTTAACTGACAAAGAGGAGTCGAATTTGACTGTCGTGTGGGCGGTGGGCACTTATCCTGTTGGGACCGAAGATTGCAATATGGAGTTGGTTTTATTTGTTCCAATTGATCATCACGAGAGAAATCCCAATATTCAATCTGTTTTCAAGAAAGATGAATATTATAGTGTGGGTGGAAAGGTTATACCCGGAAGTTACAACGGAAATTTCAGATTAAAAGTAAATAATAATTAATATTTTTGTTTGTATAAGATATATCGAATGGGATAAATAAATAATTCTTTTTATACAGATGACCGTTGCATCGTCAACCCATCTTATGATCAAGAAAGGTCCCAATTTAAACAGGTGTCCGTTAAAAACTTCATTAGTTGGTATTGTTCAGGACAGGATACAGCAAAAAAAGTTAATGATGAGAATGCAATGGTCAAATTGTTGGTAAAGGATTATGTTAGTCATAGTGGTGAATATACCGTTATGATTGTATTTCCATACTATAATGTCTGATTTAAGTATTTGATGAATTCTACTCGATTAGACGAGTCGTTACTTTTTGTTATAGGACAGTTGGAAGTTATTCAAGATGATCTATATGTATATGCTGTTGAGACTTCTTATATTGATACTCGTATCATGGATAAAAAAAAGGTTTCTGATTCGAGTGATTTTCAAACTATGTCAGATTCATTTAAATCAGTTCGGTCGGTGCTTTTGACTGCTCACCAGGATGCTAGCGAAAATTTACCTAAAGTGCATATGATTGAAGATAGTGATAAAGGAGAGGAAGTGAATCAGCTTGCTGCTGGTTTGTTAAATTTTGATACTCACTCGTCTAAACATATAAAGATGGAGAATGAAGATTCCGAGCAAATTGGTTCTGGTGTTACTGAAGATAAATGTGTTTCCGAACAGAATAAGGAATGTACAAACAAAAGTAATGCATCTGAAACAAGTACCGTTAGTGAAAAAAATAAAGGAAGGGGGCGTAGTCGTAAAAAGTAAAAGAAGGAAAATTAGTCATATAATACAAGAAAGTGAATTGACAAATGAAATTGGTGAAATTTGAAAGAAATATTATTAATAAGTATAAAAGAAAGAGGCTTAGTTATAAAAAAGTAATTTTTTTTTTCAATACATAACACGAGGAAATAAGCTGGATGTCTAAAAATGAAAATGAGGAGATCATTGAATTTATTTTATTTTTTGTTATTTTTATTTATGTAAAGTATTGGAATGGAGAAAGATATTATGGTAGGTTTATTTGGTTATTGTTTTTCTAAAAACAGTAAAAAAATAAATAACAAAAAATAAAAATAATAAAAAAAAAATGTAGGAAGTTTCGAAGTAGTATCATGATTGCATTGATCATGGTTAGTTTAAATGCTAGATTTCCAGAACTTACTTTAATGGATTCAAAGAAAGTTTTCTTTCTTATCTTAGAAAAAGGAAAGAGCATAGGTAATATTAATTTACAAAAGAACCTTTCGTTTGTAAGATGATCAAGACCTTTAAATGAACTTAACACATTAATTAGTAAATAATCATAAATATCATTATAAAATAATGATAATAGAATACTATTTTCATTAATTATAAGAATTTAAATCTTGTTACCTTTTAAATTAGAATATCCAATTCAATAGTTGGTTAATACAATTCATTATCATTATTATCATTCAAGTTAATAGCTTCAAATCAAAGATCTCACTAAATCTATGTTCTTGATACTGTAATTTAACTGGACCAGTTCTTAATACTGTGAATAGATTTCATAATAGGACAGACATGGAAAAGCAACGGAATACAAAGATACAGCAAATTTTAATGTAAGAGTTTATTGATATAATATAGTCGCAAAATTAATATAGCAAAATATATAGTAAATAATAAGCAATGATAAAATAAGAAAAATAGCATATAAAGCCCACCACCCACCCAAGTAATCTAAATATAAAAATTAAGAAAAGTTAATAAATATAAATAATTTATTAGTTTATCACTTTTTTTTTTTACAAAAAAAGGCATCACATACCATTTAAATTATCCTCTTCTTCTAACATAATTGACACAGGCATATTTTCGAACCAATAAGACACGAAAATGAAGGATTTCTTCGTCAGCAGTTTCACTTTCGGAACCACTTTCATCTTCAGAACTATCTTCCTCATTAGAACTTCTTTCTTCATCAGAACTTCTTTCCTCATCCAAGACGTTTTTGAGCTTATCGACAGGTTTCATTTGAGCTTTTTGCTCTCCCTTAATAATAATTTTATAGAAGATAAGGGCAAGTATTGGGGTAAAAATATAGGAATAATTGAATATAATGTAAAGAATATAGTAAATAGGGTAGAAGAGTGTAAGTAAGATTGTAAGAAAATACATTTTTGTTTAGAATTTCAGAGTTGAGAAAATAAATCTTTTTTATATGTAAAAATAGAGGGCGCAATCAGTTGTGAAACATTGATAACACATAGATACTGACCAATTAAATAATAGTTTTGCAATTTTTTTTCACAGATTTACATAAATAATATTCATAGGAATATATTATAATAGATAAAAATTCCAGAGTTTTGAGATTAAGGAACAAAATGATTTTAATACATCTACAACACAATTCATGTTCATCTATTATACCCATATTGTAGAGGGATATTTATCTTGTCAAAATAAAAATATCCCAAACCATTTAATGCCATTTTTTTATATATAGTGTACAGAGTTTTCTTACATCAAATCCTGTTTTGCATCTATTGTTATAACCACAATATTAGCAGTAAATGTAATAAAAATATGAAATGTGAATATAAAAATATAAATAAATCAAGATAAATCCAAATAAAGTATAATAAAAGAAAAACAATAATCGAAGAATCAAATAACAAACAACGAATTGATTTGTATCGGACATTATTTTATTCGTTTGCACTAGTTTCTTTGTTTAACCTTAGAATATAATAAATTTGATGAATTTATCGTTTAATTACAGATTTGGATTAAAAAAAAAACAAAATACATGTTCATGTTGATCTTGTTTTTTAAAAAAAGTCTAAACTTCTGAAAGAGAAAACATAGAAATTTGAATGTCTTCATACCAAATGCAAATACTTAAAATGATTGACCTGACATGAAGATTGAAAAAATAAAGTGAGTAGTTAATTTAATAATCTACTAAAATTCTAGTTTAATCTAATGACCATAACCATCAAACATAATAAATTAATTTAGATAAAATTACCCGGAACAATAGTTTATAGGTGACCAAGTTTGAAATACTTGATGATAAAATTCTATCCATTTAACAAGCGCGATTATTCACATTAAGTGATGAACATTTTAAGGTTATTAAAGAATATGGAGTTCAATTTAATTTAAAAGAATAAAGTTAATTTCTTTCATTGAATTTAAAATACTTTGTTGAAATCCTTTAGTTTCATCTATTGATATTCTTATTCCATTTTTTGATTAGAATCACAGATTTTAAATATATTTCAAATGGTTTCTCTTCACTTTTTTAACACCGATCCAATTTAAGTACTAAGCTATAAGAGATCCTTTATCAGGAAGTTCTTGATAAATCTGAAAATGCTTTTTTTGTGTCCCTTTTCAACATTTACGTTATTGAAATACATATTTGCAAGAGATATTATTCTAATTTCTTTGTTAATATTGCATAGTTTCCTTATGGATGAAGAATTAGAAGAGATCTCAATTATCTCATAGGCAATTAAATTAAAGAATTTAAATGTCATGCCGTTTGGTTATCAGCAACAATTTTAACACCATGATGGTAAAAAATTCAATTATGCTAGTAATCCAATAATAAGATGAATCCTCATAAAGAATCTCAACCGGATACTTTTTTCGTTCTCTAATAAAAGCTGTATTTAGCATCAACAGAGTAAGAACACCTCCTCCAAAATGACTTCGAAGGATTAGTGATGAAAATCCCTCTAGTGTAGTGAACGCCTCTGCCTAATTGATAAACCACTTTAAATTCCTACCTCCAAAATGACTATTGAAGGCTAGTGACCCATCAAAGTAATACCTTCAAAATGATATCAGAAAAGATTGGTTACCCATCAGTATTTTATAATTCGAAACCNAATACATATTTGCAAGAGATATTATTCTAATTTCTTTGTTAATATTGCATAGTTTCCTTATGGATGAAGAATTAGAAGAGATCTCAATTATCTCATAGGCAATTAAATTAAAGAATTTAAATGTCATGCCGTTTGGTTATCAGCAACAATTTTAACACCATGATGGTAAAAAATTCAATTATGCTAGTAATCCAATAATAAGATGAATCCTCATAAAGAATCTCAACCGGATACTTTTTTCGTTCTCTAATAAAAGCTGTATTTAGCATCAACAGAGTAAGAACACCTCCTCCAAAATGACTTCGAAGGATTAGTGATGAAAATCCCTCTAGTGTAGTGAACGCCTCTGCCTAATTGATAAACCACTTTAAATTCCTACCTCCAAAATGACTATTGAAGGCTAGTGACCCATCAAAGTAATACCTTCAAAATGATATCAGAAAAGATTGGTTACCCATCAGTATTTTATAATTCGAAACCCTTCAAAATGACTTTATCGCCAGTTTTTTGCCAAGAATTTCTATCCTTTCATCTTTAAATCTAATCTCTATAATAATCCTCAATATTAAATAAAGTAAACTATTCTATATAATACAAATGAAATCTATAATACAAATGAAATCTATAATACAAATGAAATCTATAATACAAATGAAATCTATAATACAAGTGAAATCAATAATTGAATGAAATTTATAATACAAATGAAATCTATAATACAAGTGAAATCTATAATGTTAATAAAATCTATCTATATCGCCTAAATATATAAACTTTTTACAATAGTACAATAACATACAAAACTAACTATTTACAATATTTACAATATTTACGATGGTATTTATACAACCTCTATCCTATCATTAGTTATAAAGATTGAAGTCTCCTTTCTATTGATTTCCTCGATTTTGACGAGAAAAACTGATGACTGATTGTCAGCAGGAAAGCAAATATTTGTGATGATGAAGAAAATCTCCATTTCGAAGACTATGGCAATTAACTTGATCCTATTAGATACTCTGGAAGAAACAATCTCCAGTATTATTGAATAATTTCCTTATCAATTATATAAACGATATTCTTGATATTTTCTTGTGGAGCCTTTGTTGATTAATATCACCTGAAATGACCAGTGCATTTTAAAGGTAATATGGGTTATGAACAGACAGTCAAGTCAATGTGTTCATATACCCATACCCATTAACGGTAGAACTTAATTGTTTCTACTCATTAATAAGATTNTATAATACAAATGAAATCTATAATACAAGTGAAATCTATAATGTTAATAAAATCTATCTATATCGCCTAAATATATAAACTTTTTACAATAGTACAATAACATACAAAACTAACTATTTACAATATTTACAATATTTACGATGGTATTTATACAACCTCTATCCTATCATTAGTTATAAAGATTGAAGTCTCCTTTCTATTGATTTCCTCGATTTTGACGAGAAAAACTGATGACTGATTGTCAGCAGGAAAGCAAATATTTGTGATGATGAAGAAAATCTCCATTTCGAAGACTATGGCAATTAACTTGATCCTATTAGATACTCTGGAAGAAACAATCTCCAGTATTATTGAATAATTTCCTTATCAATTATATAAACGATATTCTTGATATTTTCTTGTGGAGCCTTTGTTGATTAATATCACCTGAAATGACCAGTGCATTTTAAAGGTAATATGGGTTATGAACAGACAGTCAAGTCAATGTGTTCATATACCCATACCCATTAACGGTAGAACTTAATTGTTTCTACTCATTAATAAGATTTGTTTTTTAAGAAGGAATTTTTAAAGTAAAAAGGAAATTTTTTATGGTTTTTGATTATGTGTTAATATCGTGTGTCAAAATCAGTAAAAATTTTTACATCCAAGTGTTTATATACTTTCTAAAAATTGTAGAATTTGTGATTTCTATTCATTAATAAAACCGGGTTTTTTTAGAAAAGTAATGTGTTTTCTGTATTCATTCAGAGAAAATTAAAAGTGTCAAAAAATTTTTGAAAAAAGGGAACTTTTTATAATGTTTGTGGATTACATAATATTAGTATCATATGTTCATAAAAAGACCGATACAACAACATAGTACATTTTTTCTCCATAAATCCGATGTAATTACAAATTATGAAGTCTACGCCTCCTTAACTTTATTGTGATTTGCCAAAATAGCCATATAAACTCTAATTAAGGCTAGCTTATAATTACTGATATTAATTTTTATATATTCAATTAAACAAAAATATTAGAACAATAGGATAGTTAATTGCTTATTGTAGATAACACGTGAAAATGATAGATACTTTGCGCAACAGAAAGGAATCCATGCCTCTACTTTACTAACTTGCTGTTTGTAGGTAACACTAGAATGCTTGGCACAACAGAAAATATTGTAAATTATAATTTTTTAATGGTGAACAATTGTATATAATATTTGTATTGTTTTATTTTATCATATTCAAGTTAATAAAGTTGATAAAGTTATAAAGTTGATAAAGTAATAAATGATTTAATTTTCAATTTTATTGTATTACTATCACTATCATCAAATAATTACTATCAATTTTTTTTTTGTATTTTCAATTATTATACAATTACTACACAATTACTAAATAATTAACATAGTGTTGGCTTAAAAGAATTGAATAACATTTAATTAATTTATACAGATTATTGAATATATTGATAAAAAATTCCATTAATGTTCAGTCAACCCTTACTATATACATCCTTTGGGAAGGGGCCACCTAATTGTGTTTATATTAGAGCAAGTCTTATATAGCCATATATATGGAAATTACAGGTGGGATTCTAATACAGGGTATTCATTTAAACTGAAACATATTTTTATTATTAACCATCATCATTACATACAACATTATCATAATTATTAGAATGACCTATTTCAATAGAGTCATGTTGGCTCATATATGAGGACATCGTGATTAGCTTTCTCAAAAGGAAAAAAAAATGGTTTAAATTTTTAGTTTCAAAAAATCTTTATAATTAATTGTATAATTAGAACAAGAAAATGGCTCATATATAGAATGAGTGATTCAAATGTTTGTAGATGGAACTAATTTTAATGTTACGCTACAATTGATGATGATGATAGTAATTAACTCCAAAATTTGAATTTAATTAAAACATATAGAACAGTAAAATAGGAACCATGATAATATTATTCTAAGAATAGTAACAAGAATATCCAATTATTAGTTGATATATTATCTTCATATCTGTACAATAAGGTGCAACTTCGGGTAATTCAACTACACCCAAGCAAATTATTTTGGCTCATTAATAAAATTCGCTCGAGTTTCTTTTTAATTTTCAATCATCGTTCATAAGTTCCATTATGTGATATAAATTGTAAGAACATATACAATATGTTTGAAAATAATGACTCGACGATTTACCTTTGACTTCAATAGTACGAAGTTGGAAACAGAGCAGCTTATTAAGTTCAACCATCTACTTGAGTTAAGCGAATTATCGAAAGAGGAGATTAACAATTGTGATTTCTTAAAAACTTCTGAAAAAGAATGTCTAGGTTTTGAAATGCAAGGTAATTCAAGACTAAGGAAGATGTGAAAAGTAGTTTTAATAAGTTCTTTTTTATACAGATTATATTAAACAAAATGAAACACCTGAAAAGGCCTCATTATTAAAATGTATACGTTATTTTAAAAATATCTAAATAAGGAATGATTACACACTCTTCACTATTGATGATAGTTAAGGGTGGTGATAAAAAGAATTATGAAGATCGCGAAGAAGTTCTTTTGAAAATTTTTTAAGGATGATTACTACAAATACACTAAGAAGAAAAAGAAAAATTAGAAGATGAAGGAAAAAATGAAAAAGAATAGATACTCAAGAATATGAAACACTATGATCGCAATCAGTTTTCCTTAGGAAATATATTGGGAAATGTTCGTTCCTGAGTTATTTTCGCAGCAAATCTTTGTGGAAAGATAGGTGCCATTAAATTGGTTGACCCATATTAAACTAAATATTTGTTATAGGAAATGCTAAATGAAATCATGATCTACCTTGGTCCTCTTATAGATATTCAAGATATTTATATAAGAAAGCTTTTAAAATTTGGTATACTTCATGAAGCTTTTGTTTTGTTTTACATCATTTGCTGGAAGTTCTTTTGCAAAATTAGGAGATAATATCACAGGAAGGGAGAAAAAATTATCTATAAAGGGTTCTATGAAAGAAGAGTGATATATGGGGATGTTTGATAGAATATGATGATTAAGAGGAAAGAATTGACAGAAAAGTTCGATTCTAAGGGTCCATGAATATAGTGCACATCAAGCTTAATAGTTATGAGATGCATTTTCAGTTTGATCACCATTTCATTTTTTGTAAAAGTCCTTTTATAATTATATATATAATTAAAAAATTGGAACATACAAAAGGAAACTCTGTATTAATTTCATATATTGTCCCGAAAATATGATAATAATTTTTTTTCAATTAGTACGATAGACCAGTGGAAAAACAGGAAGCTTTAGTATCAATTATAGGTGCAGACTTATGCCTTCTTCAAAGATACGTCATTACGTCACGTCATATACTTTTATATGACTTAACTATATAATTTGTGATATACGTCTTATATGACTTGACTTAACATAGATACGTCAGTAAAGTCTGCACCTATAGTATCAATATAGATGCTTCAGATTTGTTGGTCAATTCCTCAAGTTTAAATCTATCATTAAAAAATCTCCAAAATTATTAATAATTTGTGAGTGAATTATGACAATAATAATAAAGTGAATCGTCATTATACTGTCAGTTTTATAACTAATATTTAAAATTTGGGTAGATATATTTGATTTGATAATAATTGCCTTAATGTTGTTTTCGTTGAACCGAATATTTTCAAACTCTACGGAAATGTTGTGCCAATATTTTAATCCAAATTTTAGAACGTGTCGGTAATGATGATTCAACATTTTCAAACTTCAACTTCAATAATTACATTGTAATCATCTTTATCATTGCAGATCAATAAAGTTTTTGATAGCTTGTCAAAAGGTTTGACTTCATTTTTGAACTTACGAAAAAATTCCTAGACGGAAGAATATTTTATTGTGTATATATAGTATAGTATACAGTATAATATCTTAAATTTGTTAATATAATGTTACTTTCATAAGACAAAAAAAATTTCATACCATTATTTTGTCTCTAAAAAAGTAATTTCTAATTACTTATTATTTTAAATATTTCATAATTGACATTTGAAAAGTATTTAATGATGGTGTTCTTATAAGTTTTTTAGAACTATTACCATGGTAATTATTTCTGAAGCATCTATCATCCCATCCTATAACAAAGATGCACACTTTAAAAAGGTACAACAGGAATTGATACAAACGAAAATTAAACAAGCAGTTAGTAAATTACTTCATTGAAAACAAAAAAAAAGATACAGCAATTAGTTGTAGTTTGCTTACATAATGAAAATCATCTTGACAAGCAAAGTGAAATACAATATAATTAAATATTTAGTTCATGATTAATTTTTTAAAAACAGTATTTATTAAAATGAACTGCATATAAATTTCTACTAATACAATCCTTTATTGTATCGTAGCAAAATAATCAAGAAAAATTGATCAAATCAATGTACATTCGCAAAATATTCTTACCTAAAAATAAAGAAACTTAAACCACCATCCAAAACACAAAATTTCACCTAGACTTGAGTTTAGAAAACTAAAAAATAACAATAAAAAGAATGAATTATTAGTTTTAATGTTCGCCCATATTATGCATACAAATAAAAGAAAAAAAGCAGATTTCTTATCTAAAAAAAATATATATATCCTAACACACAAACCAAAAACAATAAAAAAAGAAAGATTTGAATTAAAAAAAAAAGAAAGAAAGTTAGTATAAAAAAGAAAATGAAAGAAATATAAGTATTAAAAAAGAAAGTTTAGTATGAAAAGCAAAATCCACCTGAACCACATTCGCCACCTGTAGATGAGCCAAAAAATCCGACTATTAAAAAAACCTATCTATAAAAAGAAATAGTATTACGCAATGTCACTCAAATAACAAAGAAGTAAAAAATTTTCACAACTTTAAAATGAGAACTAAAGAAAATATCTATGAAATGAAAGAAAGATTAGTGCTAGTATTTCATCTACATATCAGACAAAAGAATCAATATTTTACTCACCTAAAAACCTAAACTAAAGAATTCGATTATATGATTATGATTAATGTCCTTCATTCCATTCAATTCCATTCATCAACTGATTTCATCAATTTCTTCAATTCATCACAAACAGTAACGAAATTCATTCTGGGATAGATAGATTAATGCAGAAATATATTATTACTGATATTCCCAATAAAGTTATTGATAAAATATTACAAAACAAATACAATAAATACCAGAGAAAATTATTTAGGAAAACAAAAATATCATTTAATCATTCTACAAGCTGCAAAATNAAGAAAGTTAGTATAAAAAAGAAAATGAAAGAAATATAAGTATTAAAAAAGAAAGTTTAGTATGAAAAGCAAAATCCACCTGAACCACATTCGCCACCTGTAGATGAGCCAAAAAATCCGACTATTAAAAAAACCTATCTATAAAAAGAAATAGTATTACGCAATGTCACTCAAATAACAAAGAAGTAAAAAATTTTCACAACTTTAAAATGAGAACTAAAGAAAATATCTATGAAATGAAAGAAAGATTAGTGCTAGTATTTCATCTACATATCAGACAAAAGAATCAATATTTTACTCACCTAAAAACCTAAACTAAAGAATTCGATTATATGATTATGATTAATGTCCTTCATTCCATTCAATTCCATTCATCAACTGATTTCATCAATTTCTTCAATTCATCACAAACAGTAACGAAATTCATTCTGGGATAGATAGATTAATGCAGAAATATATTATTACTGATATTCCCAATAAAGTTATTGATAAAATATTACAAAACAAATACAATAAATACCAGAGAAAATTATTTAGGAAAACAAAAATATCATTTAATCATTCTACAAGCTGCAAAATGAAATGATACAAACTAAAATTAATGAGAAAAAATAAGAAGATAGTGGAATAATAAAACAGTATAACAAAAAAACAAGCAGTTATAAAATACGTGACTTAAAAAAAATAGCACCAAATAAACCTACAAACATTATGTTTTTTAATAGAAAAAAAGTTTTTTTTAATGAAAACAAACCTTTTTGAAGGAAGAAATAATATTTTTCTTAACAAAAAAAGATACAACGCGAAGAAAATAAAGAAAACATACTGGAAAAAAATACTTACACAATAAGTATAAGTTATTAAAGACAGCCATTTAATTTCAGTTCATCGACAAAAGTTTTTTGAAAAATTAAAGAATAAAAATGTTTTCAAGACAAGGAAATAAAGGAAAAAAAATAAGGGTTGAAAAATAAGAATTTTGAAAAAGTGAAAAAAAAGTGAAAAGGGAAAAAGAAAAAAAGGGAAGATAATGTTGTACAAAAAATTTTTTATAATAAAATTTTTTGCGAGTCATATGATAAAAATTACGTAATATAATTACTATACTAATGAAAAATGAGAAATCAATATATTTGAGGGAATA
The DNA here is from genome assembly GCA_003547095.1 of Diversispora epigaea. Classification (NCBI taxonomy): domain Eukaryota; kingdom Fungi; phylum Glomeromycota; class Glomeromycetes; order Diversisporales; family Diversisporaceae; genus Diversispora; species Diversispora epigaea. Next base: position 354,255 of record PQFF01000054.1, on the reverse strand, counting down.
GGACTAAATTTTCTTTAGGATAGTTTTCTTTCAAAAACATCTTTGCTTACTTCTTTTGCTATTTTCTTAGGAGTTCAATGTTTTGGATTTTGTAAATACATTAATATATCTTGGCAAGTTTAAAATTATCTACATTTTGTTTAATAAATTTAGTGAAGCAAATGTTTAATATAAGAACAATAGATCTCTAAAAAGAAATTTAATTTCCACTAAAGCTCTCAATGTATGATTCATGCCCACAACAATAATTCATCGATTTTAATAAATTCTCTAGCCTTGTTTAGAGACAATAGCCTTAAGAATGTAATATATCTTCTGATTTAGTATTAAATTTATTATGCTAGCTAAATAAATGAATGTCTATTTCACAAATATAACTTTAAAATGTTCATCACTCTACTCNCGAGTCATATGATAAAAATTACGTAATATAATTACTATACTAATGAAAAATGAGAAATCAATATATTTGAGGGAATAGGACTAAATTTTCTTTAGGATAGTTTTCTTTCAAAAACATCTTTGCTTACTTCTTTTGCTATTTTCTTAGGAGTTCAATGTTTTGGATTTTGTAAATACATTAATATATCTTGGCAAGTTTAAAATTATCTACATTTTGTTTAATAAATTTAGTGAAGCAAATGTTTAATATAAGAACAATAGATCTCTAAAAAGAAATTTAATTTCCACTAAAGCTCTCAATGTATGATTCATGCCCACAACAATAATTCATCGATTTTAATAAATTCTCTAGCCTTGTTTAGAGACAATAGCCTTAAGAATGTAATATATCTTCTGATTTAGTATTAAATTTATTATGCTAGCTAAATAAATGAATGTCTATTTCACAAATATAACTTTAAAATGTTCATCACTCTACTCTATCTAAATCATTTTATATTTAATACGGTAACCCTTAATTTCTTCTTTTACAACACCATCTTTCAAATAATTTTCTTAAACTATCAGTACTAAATATACTCATTCTTGTAGTTTAGGTGATTCTGTTCGTTTTTAGTAGTAAATATTGCTGAAGTTAATTTATATGTACAAGCTTTAATTTGCTGAAAATGTTAATATTGATAATTAATAAAATATTTACCCAAAAACAAAAAGTTTTTTCTTGATTACAAATATAAACAATGATTTATATGTTTAATCATTGATTTACCACTAAACCACCAATAAAATCTAGAAAATTGATATTATTACGAGAATAAATTAACAAATTAATATTAATGAAATAAAATAATTAATTAATATTAAATATTTACCCGTAATTCAAAGTTTTTTTTTAATCAATGACTTATATATTCAGTCATTAACCTATAAGTGTGGATAAAATTTAATATAATGTTGAGAATAAATTAATAAATTGCATTAATAAATAAATATTTACCTAGGGTTTTCGATATACATTCGGTTATTGTATCACCAACAAATAATGTCATTCATATTCCTAGTGAAAATACTTGGGACATGATCCAATAACATAAATAAATAACTTTTTAACAAAATACTTTAGTGAACATATAATCGAAATACAAAAAAAAAGAATATTAAATATAAAATAATAATATATATCTACAATATATTTAAATTTTAATAAAAAATTTAATCTCAATACAATCCGGCCGGAATTCCGATTTAATTAATTTAATTTTAATTCTAGACACTATATATATTATACTGTAATTAACTATTATATATATCTAATGTAATAATCATATGTATAAATTGTATGTAATACCTATATTAAAAACTCCGCGCGATTCACATGATTTCTTTTGTCAATCAATACATTAGGTTTTTTTTGAATATATGTAAATCAATCACTTTTTATGATGTAAATAAAAAAAAACACGCGTAATAATAAATAGTATATTATATCAGAAAATTTTTTTTAACAATAAAACATCCCTTTCCCATAAAAAACTAAAAAACCCTATTTTTTTTTTTACTCTTAAAAAATTCTTTATATTTTCATTTATATAAAAAACTATTTCTTTGTCAAAAAACTATTTTATTTTATAAAAAAATTTTTTTAAAGATAGCCGTAATAATTAGAGGCCAACACTGATGACAACAAGAACCAAAATATCAACAACCATAATAACAGCAAATAGAAAAAATATAATAAATTGCGACTAAAAATTCCACTTTATATTCGAAAATTAATTTCTGTATTATTTATGAGATGTTGGGCAAAAATAGACAAAGACAAAAAAAAATTTTTTTTTTGTTCTGATTCATAACACGCGACACGCGATAAGAATCATGTGAGTTATCACAAGTAGAATTAAATATGTGCGGCTGAGGACTAATAACATTAATTGGATTCTAAAATTAGAAAACCGATGATATAATTAATAAGCAATTTTTTTTATCTGCAAAAAAATTTTGTGTTCACCTGAAGTGACCAATAATTTCCATTTATTCCTAAAAAAATTTTTTTATTTAAATCCTTTTCAATCTTCTTATTTTTTTTCTTTTTTTTTCTTTTTTTTTAAAAACACTTCCACTCATTTTTTCAAAAAAACTTTTTTCAACCTAATAACTTATCATTTTACAAATATTTTAAGCATATAATATAATTTTTGGCCATCAAAGTCGGTTATAATGGTTTGAACTTTTGTTCAGTAGGTTCGATTCCTACAATAATCATTACTGGGGGGCAAATTACTCAGGCTTCCACTGTGTAGGATCAAACCTTGGGATAAAAACCTAGGTGCTGGTTAGACCGGTCCCTGCACTGGAGCTTGAACTAATTTGGGAGTAGTTGCTAATAAAAACTGATTCTACAAGAGGAATTGGTTAGTTGTCTACTCACTCCCTGGGGGTTTGCAAGTTTTTTTCCATATAAAAACTGCGGTGATAGCTACCTTAAACTATCCAGTTTAACTTTACTGGTCTTAAAGTAGAATGCAATAAAAATCTGACAATCTATTAATTGAAATCTTTTGAAATCTAACAGAAGTAGTTGAAATAAGCATAAAAATTAAGCATATTAGCAAAGAAACTGTTTGATTTTGAAAAATTTTGAATTAAAATTTATGAAAGATTTTGAGCATTTGGTATATTTCTTTTGAAATATATTGCAGTTTCTTTTCCATTGACTTCTGCATTATCAAAAAGGTCCCAAATGGTTTAAAGTTATATTAAATATATTTCTTTAGTAGGTTCGATTCCTACATGGGTCCCTGTAAGAGTCAATATTTATTATTATTTTTGGTCATTGTTTCGGTCAAGGACAAAAAAACAACAGATCTAAGAGGAAGTTAGATGTAAATATTGGATTTATTAAGATAAGTTAATTTTTAATTGTTAAATTTTTTTTTTTGTTTAATAAATAATAATAAAAAAATAATAATCATATATATCAAAATTTTTCTTCATTTTTAGGCTAATGAATGTGTTTTGAGAGGAAGTTAGATGTAAATATTGGATTTATTAAGATAAGTTAATTTTTAATTGTTAAATTTTTTTTTTTGTTTAATAAATAATAATAAAAAAATAATAATCATATATATCAAAATTTTTCTTCATTTTTAGGCTAATGAATGTGTTTTGAGAGGAAGTTAGATGTAAATATTGGATTTATTAAGATAAGTTGATTTGTTATTGTTAAATTTGTTTTTTTTTCATTTAATAATAATAATAAAAAAATAATAATCATATATCAAAATTTTTCTTCATTTTTAGGCTAGTGAATGTGTTTTGATAGGAAGTTAGATGTAAATATTGGATTTATTAAGATAAGTTGATTTTTAATTGTTAAATTTGTTTTTTTTGTTCAATAAATAATAATAATCATATATATATAATTTTTCTTCATTTTTAGGTTAGTGAATGTGCTTTGAGAGGAAGTTAGATGTAAATATTGGATTTATTAAGATAAGTTGATTTGTAATTGTTAAATTTTTTTTTTTTCATTTAATAAATAATAATAAAAAAATAATAATCATATATCAAAATTTTTCTTCATTTTTAGGCTAGTGAATGTTTTTTGAGAGGAAGTTAGATATAAATATTGGATTTATTAAGATAAGTTGATTTTTAATTGTTAAATTTGGTTTTTTTCGTTTAATAATCATATATATATAATTTTTCTTCTTCTATCAACAGTACTAAATGAGCAGTAATTCAGTGATTTTTGGTTCAAATGATTTACTATAGAATCTCATTTGAAATCAAAGTTATGATAGTTGTTAAAAAATGGAATATCAAAATAAAAAACCAAATTTGGAACTTGTGATTTCTGCAGGAGGTCTTCTACTCTAAAGATCCTGGTGTATTTGTTTTAATAGCTGGTTATGGTGGTTATCAACCTTTAATATTTGGTGTGGAACAATTGGAAAGTTGAAATTTGGTTTTGGTCATTAGGAATGAAATGTTGTTATATTTAAGTGTTTAAGTTCTTTAAAGTGAAATTTTTCATTTGTACATACAGGAACATCCAGTAAATTCAAGGGAAAATCCTTTTTTTATTCTCTGGATAATTTCTATAAGTATTTTACATATACATTTGGACAAGACTCCATCAGAAAAATCATACCCTTGAAATAACAGTTGGTGAAACTGTTGAAGAATGGAAGAATGATGAGATCACGAATTGTTTTGCTTCATTACAATAATTTGGATGGTAGTATACATAGAAAAGAAAGACAAAGTAAATTTGAGGAAGGCAATAAATTAGATGAAGTTTAATCATCCAGATAGATAAAATAGTATGCTTTTGTATATATAAGTAAATGAATATATTGATATTTTTTTATTTAAGGAACGCAAAACTTTTTAGAATAAATAAATAAAAATACATATATGTTAATATAATTAATATAATCAATATATTTCTAATTAATTACAGTAGAACCTGAACGTGTATAAGTATAACCTGTCTTTAAGCATATAATTATTCTGGCCCATTATATATAATATATATGAAGTCTCACCGTAACCTGTTTAAATGTATAGGATTTTGCTTGACCAGAGGGCCTGCTTATAGACAGATTCTACTTTGATAAATTAAATTAATTAATACTTTAATAACTGGTAATATAATTATAAACTTCAATGTAATTGTAAAAACAAAAGATAAAATAAATTGATAATTTTTTATCAGGTCATTTACTAAGGGTTTGCATGGCATGAATCCTAAAATTTAACAAATATTAATGAAAAATGGTTGAAAATTATAAAAAAAAAACCTAGAATAAAATATAATTTAGAAATTAAAATGATAAAAAAAATCAAAATAATATAAAAAATATAAATATTATTTTGATTTTTCATTAGGCTTTAATAAATTAGGATCTATACATTAAAATTTATCATTAATTTTTTATTAGAATGATATAATTAAATTACACTAAAAATAATACCTTGAGATTTTCCAGATAAACTATTTTTATTTTCCAATGAGTGTGAATACTTCGACTAATAAAGCATGAGACCCGCTTAAAATTTGATTTGAGATTAAATTGCTTTTTCTTGATTTTCATCCGCAGAACCTTGTCACCTATTCTATAATAAACTAAATTTGTTACGTAAACTATTAAATACAGCGCATAATTGAAAGATAGATTTTTAGAATTACATCAAGTTTGAATAATATTTTCGTATATAATATCGGGGTGCATATATCAATTATTAAACAAGTATCATGTGCCCAATCAGAAAACGGTTGCCCCACAAACTATAAATATCTCCCTTTTTGCGAATAGATTGATCACATTTTACGTCTGTAATTGATGTACTATGTGAGGTCTGATGAACTGATGTCATTTTTCAAGACCAAATAATTAACATTTTTGCATAAAATAAATCCACAACTAAATAATTTGGATAGAGTGATTTTTGTTCATAATTTAACTCTATAGTTCTTTATATTTTGTTTTTTACTCTATTCAATCATCAGAATTCTATAATATAACTCGCTGGAAATTATTAAATCAAAATAATTTATAATGAATAATTTCGAATATTTGAGCAGAAATATTTAGTTAACATTATTTTTACCACCGAGAAAAGTATTTATTAAAGATGAACGATAGCTGATAGTGAAATGAAGATTTTTTTTTATTCTGTTCTTGATAACTTAATCAACTTCATTATGTTATTTTTATCATTAAGAAGTTCCGAAAAGTCTCGAGATAAATTAATTAATTTAATTTTTTAATTTTAACGATAAAATCAATATGAATACTATATTTTAATAAATTTCAAAATTAAATAATAATGAAGACATGATTCCAAATTCCACCACATGTCCAAGCACCCATTTTATTTTAGAACATGTAAAAAATCAAGGAGTGAAAGAAGAATAATTGTCTCGGAATTTTGTCATTGAAAAATAAGAATATAAATATGGGTAAGTAATGTATAAATTTTAATATTTTAAATTTTATTAATACATAAAATAAAATTTGCACATGATTTAGATTGGAATTTTATTTCTTCGTCATACATTTCTAAAAAAATACAAATAAACAATATGTGTTCATTGATTAACGATCTCATGACTCATTTTTACTTTTTAAATGCATAAAAGAGGAATAATTTCATTTCACAAGCCATTGTACCACACCACAAAGTTAATAACGTGTAACAACTACCACCACAACTATTAATTAATTTTTCGTTGTTTTATCTACAATTTTTTTTACACAATAAAAATGACTTTGAAATTTTTTGACAAATTATCACGAAATTTTATTGAACTTCTTAGTGACAAAGATGACTACGATGTAATCGTTATAGTTAAAAATCAGAAATCCTTTACGGCGCACTCTAATGTGTTAAAGTGTCGTTCGCCTTACTTTTGTAAAGAATTGAAAAATATTATCCCAAATGAAAATAATATCAAGACAATTACTAAGCCAAATATTTCGGATGAATTTTTTGATGAAATTCTCAAGTAAGTAATTACTTGATATTATTATTGATAACAACAATAAGTCACATAATTTATAATTTTTATTTTATTTTAAAAGATACATTTATGGTGGAGTTGTTGGTTTAGAGAATGTGGAAACAAAATTTATTTTTGACTTAATGAAGGCAGCTAATGAATTTGAAATTGAAGAATTAACCAGAAAACTAGAAAATTTTCTTATCGAAACTAAAAGTTCTTGGATAAAGTCTCATTTTTCTCTAGTTTATCGTTCAATTTTTAGTGGAAATAACTTCAAAGATTTAGAAAAATTTTGCAATGATATTGTTGTGAAATATCCATCTCTCATTTTTGATGCTGAAGATTTTGCCTCTCTTCAAGAATCTGCATTGATATCTCTCCTCAAGAGAGATGATTTACAACTAGAAGAGGTAATAATTTGGGAATATATTTTAAAGTGGGGAATTGCTCAGAATTCTACTTTGCCAATAGACCTTAAAGAATGGACTGAAGAAAACTTTACAACTTTAAAAACTACTCTTCAATTATGCCTACCTCTAATTCGATATTTCCATATTCCTGGTACTGAAGTTTTGAAAAAAATAAAGCCTTACAAGAAAATTCTTGACGAACAACTTTGGAATGATTTGGATCAGTATTTCATGTCTCCAGACCAACCAATGAAGTCAATAATTTTACCACCAAGAACTATTTTGGTTCAAGAATTGCCTACACGTACAACAAAACCATTTTCCACTATTATTACTTTTGAACATGTAGCCGAAATTTCCTCTTGGATTGATCGCAAATCAAGAGCTTATTCTTTATCAAACGTTCCATATGAGTTTCAATTAATTTTAAGAGGAAGTATAAATGGATTTGCACCTCAAACGTTTTGGGATACCTGCCATGGTCACGCTAATACTGTAGTGATTATGAAAGCTAAAGGAACAGAAGAAATCCTCGGAGGTTACAATCCTTTAGCTTGGAATGCTGACAATATTAATAATACTGGTTATTGGGGAAAAACTTATGATAGCTTTATTTTTTCATTGAAAAATGATAATGTACAAAATTCAATTCTTAGTAGAGTAAAAATTCATAAGTACGCAATTGCGCATATTAGAAAAGTTAATCAAGTATATTGTGGACCACATTTTGGAAATGATCTTTATATGTATAGTTCTTGCTCTAATTTTACTTTATCTAATGACTGTGTGTGTAAAAATAAACCCGTTCATTATGAAAAACCTATAAGAACTGCAACAGATAAACTCTCAGTTGTTGATTATGAAGTATTTAAGGTTATAAAGAAAGCTAGTTAGAAATTTCGATACTCAGATAATAATTTATTTTTTTTATATTTTATTTTTTATAAATATTTGATGTATACAATTAAATAAATTTAAAGTATTATTTATCTTGTTTAATTAATATCCAGAGCGTACTTTTGTGCTTGTCAAATAGACATTATATCTTCAATTTCTGAAATTTTATGGAATCATTTTTAAAAAATTTTAAATTTTAAGATCGTGATAAGATTTTCATGCCATTTTTATCACGATACCATGAGTCACGGCTAAATAGTGTGACCATAACCTTAAAAAAGGTATAAATGGTTTTACTATCTCTTACTAAGAAAAGGCTTAGACGTCTTTATGAGCATTGCACAAAAAGTTTTTTTTAGTAGGTAATGGGATTTCGGTTTCTGAGTGAGAAAGTTTATGTAATCTATTTTTTTTATTTTAAAGTGGGATGGGAATAGTGTGGGGAAGTGGGAATCATGTTTCTTGTTATTATGTAAAAAATTGATAATAGTTATGTATTAACGATTTTCGTTGAATACGATAAAATTCTTCAATTATATATGATAGAATTATTCTATCTATGTAAAATATAACATTGAATCTAAAGAAAATAAAGTTTTAATAACTCACCAAGCAGTAAATGAAAATGAATTTTTATGAATAACAAAAAAAAATTGGTTATAACACAAATAAATGAAATCAAAAAATGCAATGCTATCCATCAATAATCAGATATTTTACCATAAAAAAGAATCCAGGGTCAGGGGTGGTTATTTGTTATATATTTTACAATAAATAGTATTTCTTTTATTAATAAAGTTTATTAGTGTATCAATTCCATTTTTATAGCAATATCCAAGATGAAACTGTCCATTACTATCCCCTCTTTCAGATTTCAATACCACTGAAATGCTTTCCCCTCATCTTTTGTAGTTCCAATCTGAAGTAATAACATCAGCTGATATCATGTAACATTCAATGCTTTCTCATCATTTTTTGTGGTTCCAATCCCATTTTTATAACAACGCAATGCCCAAGATTATATTTTCCTCCAGAATTTCCCTTCAACTGGTTTCCTGAACCATTGAGATGCTTTTTCTTCGTCTTTTGTTGTTACAATTCCATGTAAGCACTTTTCAACAATTTCATGTGTCGCCGAAATGCTTTCTTTTAATCTTTTTGGTTCCAATCTCGTAGTAATAACCTGTCACAATCTCCACCTTCTTTCATGTACCATAGAAATGCTTTCTCGTCATTTTTTGTAGTTCCAACCCATGATAATAACAATGGCTTAGGTTATATCGTCCACTTTATTTCCTCCTTCAGCTGATTCTCTATAAAATTTTATAAAAAAAAAAAAAAAAGAACGTTGAAAACTTAATGTTATAATAAAGTCGTAAATGGAATATAATTGGGATTTATATTTATAAATTTATATGATACGATAAATAGATAATNTCCATTACTATCCCCTCTTTCAGATTTCAATACCACTGAAATGCTTTCCCCTCATCTTTTGTAGTTCCAATCTGAAGTAATAACATCAGCTGATATCATGTAACATTCAATGCTTTCTCATCATTTTTTGTGGTTCCAATCCCATTTTTATAACAACGCAATGCCCAAGATTATATTTTCCTCCAGAATTTCCCTTCAACTGGTTTCCTGAACCATTGAGATGCTTTTTCTTCGTCTTTTGTTGTTACAATTCCATGTAAGCACTTTTCAACAATTTCATGTGTCGCCGAAATGCTTTCTTTTAATCTTTTTGGTTCCAATCTCGTAGTAATAACCTGTCACAATCTCCACCTTCTTTCATGTACCATAGAAATGCTTTCTCGTCATTTTTTGTAGTTCCAACCCATGATAATAACAATGGCTTAGGTTATATCGTCCACTTTATTTCCTCCTTCAGCTGATTCTCTATAAAATTTTATAAAAAAAAAAAAAAAAGAACGTTGAAAACTTAATGTTATAATAAAGTCGTAAATGGAATATAATTGGGATTTATATTTATAAATTTATATGATACGATAAATAGATAATAAATAAATAGACAGATAAATATATGATTAACTTGAAAAAATAACAACGGAAATTTTATTTAAACATTTAAATAGATTTATGCTTTGGTTTATTGTCTCAAATAAATATTAATTTTTCCATTGAGCATTCCAGATCTTTGAATCATTATCATTTAACAAAACAAATAAATAGAATGTAACATTCCATAATAGATTTCTGGAATTTATTTAATTATTTAATTTATTGAGTCAGCGGCATTTTGTTAACTTGAATTCTTAGTTTGTAATTAAATCCTAAATTAGCAAAAATCGTAAATTATAATTAACTTATTCTTATTTTTTAGTGATATATATTCTCTTACATCCTAGGTTCGAATTTCAGAAGATTATTTTATATTTATTATATTCTTACCTGATTTCTTTCTTAGAATCTATTATCCATATTATATTTGCTATGTTAAAATTAATATAATTTGATAATTTGAAGTAATTAATTAATATTAATATAATTTGATAATTTGAAGTAATTAATTAATATAATTTGATAATTTGAAGTAATTAATTAATATAATTTGATAATTTGAAGTAATTAATTAATATAATTCGAATATAAGAAATTAACCTACTTAATCGATAGTAAAGCTATTGCTTTGGTTACAGTAAACATCCAACCATCATTATTATATTCTTTGGCATTATCCGCGTAATAATCTATTAAATATTTTAAAATTGCTGTGGGATTTCCTCTTTGTTGAGTACATAAAATAGCAATATGTAAATCTGATTTTAATTTTAATTTTAACTTTGGTGAAGTTTTTATGATGTTGATTTTTGTTTCAGGAGATCGTGACATATTGGTATAGTTATTTATAAAATTAATTTGAATGATTCTCGGTCATTATAAATTCGTTAGTTAGATATTTTTTTGGATGCGCCGCCATGTGATTAAGATAATTAAATATATAATTAATTGTAAAATAATATTTAGTTAGTGGTGTGCTTTCGTTTTTATCTTTCATATTCTTCTAACATGGATTTGGATTCAATACTTCCTTTTCAGGTGATCCGAATTGTTAAACTATTTAATGCTACATGTGCACGTCTTTTTTGGATGAATAAATGAATGGGCACCAGTTATTTAAAGGGAAAAGCCTCGATTAACTCTTGTTATGATAAATAAGAGAATTTCATTTTTTCCAAAGGTGGCTTCAAAATTACCTTTTACAATACCAATTAATAATATTGGTATGGGGCTTAGTTAAATCTTCTTTTTTTCAGGTTAAGAATACACATTTTTTTAATTATTTACTAAGTATAAATCAATATCCTTGAAAATAATACAATTCTAGAAATTAAAAATTTCATTGCTATGTTAGTTTCTGCAACCGTAAAACATTTTACACAAGGATAATATCACCTTTTTAATTTTTCTGAATCATATTCATCATTTGATTTTTGAGGATAAATGCTGCGAAGAATCAAATATATTTATATTGAAAATTAATTCACCACAATGTTTGTTCTTATAATTGTTTTATTGTACAACAAAATGTGCTTAAATTACAATACATTTTTTTAATTTTTTTTTGTTTAAAAAAAAAATATTTAAATTATTATTTTTCTTTCCCGTCCTCCTTGCATTATTTTTTGTTTATAAGGGAGTACATAATCGAATAAAGTCCTTCGTGTGTTTAATGGAAGATTAAAAGTACAAATTTTTAGAATGCAATTTATGGATCTTTGTATAATAAAAGAATTTGGGTAAAAAAAAAAGGCGATACATTTTTCATTGCAATAAACGATTGATAATTTTATCAAGCAAACACGGTTATTAAAAATATCTTATATTATTTTCAACTGTATCGGTAGTAATCACCTATTTCTTCATTATTTATCGCTCTTTTGATTTCTATGCTAAGATTTTTTAAAAAAATATCACACATTTAGGAATATTAGAATTATCCATTATTATTATTTTAATTAGACTTAATGCTTCAGCGTCATATTATTATCTTTTACCGTTTTCATGATTAAAAAACGCCAAGCCCTACACATGTGACCTCCCACGAATTTAAATTAACGAAAAGGGAATTTAGTTTTTCGTCTAAATATTGCTTCAGCGTCACGTTTGTAATAGTAGTAGGGTTTAGGGCTTGCCTCAGCTTCAGCGTCACGTTTATAGTTGTAGTAGTAGTAAGGATTTGCTTCAGAGAAGAGGATGGTGCTGAATAAAGCACACAAAAAAACGACGAGTTTTGAATTCATCTTAAATCATTTTTTTATTTACTCGTAATTTGATTATTCGATAGATGAGAGAGAAATCAAAGCTGGGGGTTTTTATAATCTTTGGAAACTTTATAGCCAAAATAAAATAGAATATTATTTTAATTAAGAATCATTGGTTAACTTTAGAAACTTTCAAATTTGAATAAGCCATTTCTTCAATCATTGTACCTTTATTTTATTATCAATAAGCCATTTCTAGTGGCTTAGAGAATCGTAATAAATAATTTAAATGTGTCTGCCTTTAATTGTTATTATAATTATTAATATTATTATTCATATTGTTATTAATGATTATTATTATTTCATATTATAAAGTAAGCTTCCTAAAAATTATTTGTGGAAATCAGATAGTATATTAAACTATATAATTTAATATTAATCAAAGATATGTAATAATTGTCTGGCTTTCTTTAAGCAATCTTGATCATATAGTTAAACCTATTTTTTTGGGCTGTGCTAATTTTTTTAATCTTGCTTAGCCCCAATACCAAATGCCGTTCGATCTGATGATCATAAAAGGTGATGAATATTAATTTATTTGCAGAATTTTTTCTTTCATTCCTGTTTATAGATTTATAGATGATTCCAAAAAGATTTAAAAATAGTATAAGACTTGTTGCAATGTTTAACGATCATTATTTATTATTTATTTATTATTTTTTCTCGGTTATTTGTTGATTATGAAATGGAAAAATGAAAAATCGGAATGGCTTTTAAAAATAATAATTATTCTTAAGAAATATTTACTAAATATTATAAGTTTCGATACATTTTATATTTTTATATTTTTATATTTTTTATATCTTTTATAAAATTGCAATGATGACTAAACTCCTGTTAATTACCTATATTGAATAATGTTAAATAGTTCTGATCAAGAAAAAAAAATTTGGATGAGTCGTCACATTGAATATTTTTTAAATTAAATTCCAGGCTATTATTGTTTATACTTTTTTATATAATAAATAATTTATTTTATTTAACTTTAATGTTATTCCTAAATATTCATTTATTTATTATTCTATTTATTAATTTCATCATGATGAGAAATTTCGATTCGTATAGATCTTTTATTTATTGTTATTATTTTTGATTTGAAAGTGATTCTTGAATCTATAAAAGCTTGTTTAATTAAATATTAGATAATTGGTTCCGAACATGTGTCTTCTTGCAAAAATATTTTCAAGGTTTCCATTAAATAATTTTGTTTAAGATGTTGAAAATATTTAATTATTTCCCATTAAACATTTTTCAATATATCAACTGTTTCATTAGATCAGTTTTTTATTTTTATCAACTGCGCAAAGTCATCTTGAATTCAAAAATATTTTATATCAAAAAATTTAATTGAATATTTCAAACAATCTCTTTTTTCATTATTAAAAAATAAAAATAAAACATGAATGAATTAAATAAAAATGAAAATAGATATTACAATAATTATCTTTTTGGAAAATTCGAATTTTTTATTTAAAAAGAATATCCGCATTAGAAAAAAAAACTTGTTTTCATTTAATACTTGTCGCAAAAGTTAATCTTCCGAATTTTTAAATATTTAATGTAGATCTAACTTGTTATTATAAATAGCTTAATTAAATTCCTTTTAATAGAATTCTAATGATTTTATTAAAAGCTAGATGCAATGCAACTAAATTGTCCAACGGGTTTGGATGCAACTAAATATCGACAGAAATAAAATAATATTTTTAATTATAAAAAAAATTCTAAAGTATAAATATGTAAAATACCCTTACTTAAATTATTTTTTTTTAATATAATTTTGTATACTATACTATCATATTACGATTTTAAAAATACAAATTTATAAGTTTAGCGTTTTATCATTTTTCAAATAAAGAAAAAAATACCACGCATGAAAATAAAAATTTATTTTATTAAAAATCAGACCATTTCCTTCATCAATTTTATAACCGGGCATTTTTATTTCGTAGACAAATACCTAGAATAAGTATTAAGGGCCTCCTTAAATTTCTTTCTTTCTTTTTTCGTCGTAATTTACTTTATTTACGTTTATGTGTGAATATTTTTTTAAAAACGGTAACTTTTTTTATTTTATCTATTTTTTTTTTGTAATTCACTTTGAATTTGTATTTATATTTTTTTTAGCCATTGTAACTTCAATAATTAAAACATATTTACAAGTTCGACAAAGTTGAATATAACATCGCATGAACTAGCCGTTATGTTACTAACGAAATGTAACATTATTATTGTATTATTGTTTGTTATTGTTATTATTTAGATCGCGTGTTTACATTTAATTTATCGATTTATTATTATTTATTGTTAGAATCAAATATATGAATACTACTATAAATCCAAGTTCATTATTACAAAATAAATCATCATAAAATAAATCAACTCGAGAAAACAATATAAATCAAAACTTTGTCAATGGAGAAAATTAAGATTAAAAACTTGTGATGTTAAGAAATCAAAAGTTGGAAAATTTTCAAATGATACAGAAGAAAGGATTAGATTAGGTCAAAGAACACATAATCGCACTAACTTGAAAAGAAATACACATTAGAAATTATGAGCTTTGCTCGAAACATCGTTTTTACTATTCATTTCGTCTTCCAAAGAATAAAATTCTATGGGTTTGCTACCAATTTTTCACAGTACAATAGAATTTGGCGCATTGTTTTCCAAGATCTTTTAATGCTTTCTTCAGATATTTTGTATCCTCTGCAGTTAATTTTTTTGGAATAGATCTGATTTCCTTGGTAATTCTAATTTTCTAATTTTGGAATATTCAATGATGCATTATGAAGATCGGTTTAATATGTGCAATCTCCTTTGTAATCCAATTTTAGAAATTATTAATAATAGCTACGTGACAAAATTCATTGTATAATAAAAATTTAATATTTACAAATCTAAGAACTGTACTATAAACTTCAAAATTTCATATTCTTATATGCATTTATTGCAAATAATAAAATATTCATTTCACCTTTTTGTTTTCTCTTAAAACTGTTAATTAATTTTTCACTTTTAAAATATATATATTCCACTTTAAACTTTTACAGAAAAAATAAAGTTTTTAAATTCAATAAATTTGTTGTAACTTTAATCGAATAATTACGTAAATGGGAAATATATGTTCCAATAAAAATGAAACTATAAATATTAAAGAGAAAAAATTCCGTCAGCACTTGAAATCCGCTGAAAGAGGAGACAGTGATGCACAACTAAATCTTGGATATTGTCATGAAAAAGGAATTGGATCCATAAAAGATGAAGGGAAAGCATTCCAGTGCTACCTGAAATCAGCTGAAGGGGGAAATCACATCGGACAAAATATTCTTGGAAATTGTTATCTCAATGGAATTGGAACCATTAAAGATGAAGGGAAAGCATTCCAGTGGTACCTGAAATCAGCCAGAGGTGGAAGCATTGAAGGACAACTAAATCTTGGATATTGTTATGAAAAAGGAATTGGAACCATAAAAGATGAAGAGAAAGCATTTCAGTGGTACCTGAAATCAGTTGAAGGTGGAAGCCAAGAAGGACAACTAAATCTTGGATATTGTTATAGAAATGGAATTGGAACCATAAAAGATGAAGAGAAAGCTTTCTGGTGGTACCTAAAATCAGCTGAAGGCGGCAGCAGTGAAGGACAATTAAATCTTGGATATTGTTATAATGAAGGAATTGGGACCATAAAAGATGAAGGGAAAGCATACCAGTGGTACCTGAAATCGGCTGAAGGGGGAAATCACATTGGACAAAACAATCTTGGAATTTGTTATCAAAATGGAATTGGAATTACAAAAGATGAAGAGAAAGCATTCCAGTGGTACCTGAAATCAGCTGAAGGGGGAAATCACATTGGACAAAACAATCTTGGAATTTGTTATCAAAATGGAATTGGAATTACAAAAGATGAAGAGAAAGCATTCCAGTGGTACCTGAAATCAGCTGAAGGTGGAAACAGTGAAGGACAACTAAACCTTGGATATTGTTATGGCAAAGGAATTGTAACCACAAAAGATGAAGGGAAAGCATTCCAGTGGTACTTGAAATCAGCTGAAGGTGGAAGTATTGAAGGACAACTAAATCTTGGGTATTGTTATTGCAATGGGATCGGAACCATGAAAGATGAAGGGGGAAATCATATCGGACAAAACAATCTTGGAACTTGTTATCGGGATGGGATTGGAACCATAAAAGATGACAGGAAAGCATTTCAGTGGTACCTGAAATCAGCTGAAGGTGGAAGCAGTGAAGGACAACTAAATCTTGGAAATTGTTATCTAAATGGGATTGGAACCATAAAAGATGAAGGGAAATCATGCCATTGGTACTTGAAATCAGCTGAAGGGGGAAATCACATTGGACAAAACAATCTTGGAACTTGTTATCGAGATGGGATTGGAACCATAAAAGACGAAGGAAAATCATTCCATTGGTACCTGAAATCAGCCAAAGGTGGAAGCAGTGAAGGAAAACTAAATCTTGGATATTGTTATGATGAAGGAATTGGAACCATAAAAGATGAAGGGAAAGCATTCCAGTGATACCTGAAATCATCTGAAGGTGGAAACAGCGAGGGACAACTAAATCTTGGGTATTGTTATTGCAATGGGATTGGAACAACAAAAGATGAGGAGAAAGCTTTCTGGTGGTACCTGAAATCAGCCGAAGGCGGAAGCAGTGAAGGACAATTAAATCTTGGATATTGTTATAATGAAGGAATTGGGACCATAAAAGATGAAGGGAAAGCATACCAGTGGTACCTGAAATCAGCTGAAGGGGGAAATCACATTGGACAAAACAATCTTGGAATTTGTTATCAAAATGGAATTGGAATTACAAAAGATGAAGAGAAAGCATTCCAGTGGTACCTGAAATCAGCTGAAGGTGGAAACAGTAAAGGACAACTAAACCTTGGATATTGTTATGGCAAAGGAACTGTAACTATAAAAGATGAAGGGAAAGCATTCCAGTGGTACTTGAAATCAGCTGAAGGTGGAAGTATTGAAGGACAACTAAATCTTGGAAATTGTTATCTAAATGGGATTGGAACCATAAAAGATGAAGGGAAAGCATTCCAGTGGTACCTGAAATCAGCTGAAGGCGGAAATCACATTGGACAAGAAAATCTTGGAAATTGTTATCGAAATGGCATTGGGACCATAAAAGATGAAGAGAAAGCATTCCAGTGGTACCTTAAATCAGCTGGAGGGGGAAATCACATTGGACAAAACGATCTTGGAACTTGTTATCTCGATGGAATTGGGACCATAAAAGATGAAGGAAAAGCATTCCAGTGGTACCTAAAATCAGCTGAAGGTGGAAGCAGTAATGGACAACTAAATCTTGGATGTTGTTATTACGATGGAATTGGAACCATAAAAGATGAAGGAAAAGCATTCCAGTGGTACCTAAAATCAGCTGAAGGTGGAAGCAGTAATGGACAACTAAATCTTGGATGTTGTTATTACGATGGAATTGGAACCATAAAGGATGAAGAAAAAGTTTTCTGGTGGTACCTGAAATCAGCTGAATCAGGAAATCACATTGGACAAAATAATCTAGGAACTTGTTATCGAGATGGTATTGGAATCATAAAAGATGACAGGAAAGCATTCCAGTGGTACCTGAAATCAGCTGAAGGTGGAAGCAGTTTAGGACAACTAAATCTTGGATATTGTTATGATGAAGGAATTGGAACCATAAAAGATAAAGGGAAAGCATTCCAGTGGTACCTAAAATCAGCTGAAGGTGGAAATCACATCGGACAAGATAATCTTGGAACTTGTTATCTCGATGGAATTTTGACCATAAAAGATGAAGGAAAAGCATTCCAGTGGTACCTAAAATCAGCTGAAGGTGGAAGCAGTAATGGACAACTAAATCTTGGATGTTGTTATTACGATGGAATTGGAACCATAAAGGATGAAGAGAAAGCTTTCTGGTGGTACCTGAAATCAGCTGAATCAGGAAATCACATTGGACAAAATAATCTTGGAACTTGTTATCGAGATGGTATTCGAATCATAAAAGATGACAGGAAAGCATTCCAGTGGTACCTGAAATCAGCTGAAGGTGGAAGCAGTTTAGGACAACTAAATCTTGGATATTGTTATGATGAAGGAATTGGAACCATAAAAGATGAAGGGAAAGCATTCCAGTGGTACCTGAAATCAGCTGAAGGGGGAAATCACAATGGGCAAAGTAATCTTGGAACTTGTTATCGAAATGGTATTGGGACCATAAAAGATGAAGGGAAAGCATTCCAGTGGTACCTTAAATCAGCTGAAGGAGGAGAAAAACTAGGACAAAGTTCAATTGAATATTTCTATAGAAATGAGATTTCACATATTAAAAAAAATAAGAATAAATTAGAACATCAATGCATTAATTGTGAAAATTTAAATCAACTAAATAATACATGTTCAGATTGTAAACTTATAGAAAAGCCAAAGTGGACTAGTGGTAATTGTGATGTTGACAATATCATTCAAATGACTCAATTAGATGAAAATGCAAATGAATGGGAAATTTGGAGATGGATAGATTATAGTAAATTGATTAATATAGAATATTTAGCTGAAGGAGGGTTTGGCAGTATTTGGAAAGCAGAATGGATAGATATGCCTGAAGAGGTATTTGAATTTTATAAATCAAATCAAGTTGCCTTGAAGAAACTTAAAAATTCACAAGAAATTAGTTCAGAATTTTTAAAAGAGGTACATATTAAATTCATCAAAATATATATAATATTATTTATATTAATTTTTTTTTTGTAACTTATAGTTAACTGCAAATTTCCAATGTCGTGATTATACTTGCACGCAAAATTATTTTGGGGCCCCGAAATTGGTATTTTGGGGAAAAAAGTCGAAATAGTTTTTCATAGAAGACGAAATTATTTTACTTAAAACCCGAAATTTTTTGACCACCTAGATTTATTCTTTGATTGAAGATACACATAACTGGATACTTTTTTTACTTCCATATATAGAATAGATTCTGCATAAATCTCAAAAAGTCGAAATACCTCAAAAATCTAAAATCAATTTTGGGAACATGTATAGTCGTGATAAATATATTTTACCAATTTTGGGTTTAACCCAAGATTCACAGACAAAAGAATATGCAATAGTTTTACGACATATGAAAAATGGAAATTTGAGAGATTTTCTTAATCAAAATAAATCATTACCTTGAATTGAACGATTATGGTTATTGAATTCATTTATTAGGGGATTAAAAGCTATTCATAGTAAAGGATTTATCCATCGTGATATTCATCCTGGAAATCTTATGATAACTGAAATATCTAATAATTCAAAATATAAATTCATAAGATTAGGAGATTTAGGACTATGTAGATTAGTAAATGAAACCTAATCATCAGAAGCATATGGTGTATTGCCATATATTGCACCTGAGGTATTGAATAAATATCAATATTCACAAGCTTCAGGTATTTATAGTGTTGGAATTATTATGTGGGCAATTTCAACAGGAAAAAAACCATTTGCTAACAGAGCATATGATTCAGAATTAGCTGTTGATATTTTCAATGGGCGTCGACTGAAAACCAATAAAGACACACCTCAATGTTATATAGAATTAATGGAAAAGTGTTGGCACAAAGATCCATCTGCGCGTCCAAGTGCTGAAACAATTTTTCATATATCAGAAGAATGGATTGAAGATTTGCTGTATGATGAGAAATCAACAGATTCACTTATGTTTTTAAATGCAGAACAAAAAATAAATGACTTAAGTGAAGATGAAGATTTATCTTCTCCTGAAACTACTCATTCTAAAGCAAACATAACAAGTAAATTTTTACCTTCTGATTTTAATAAATTTAATATAGATGATCTCAATTTTGATGGTCGCTAAATTTAATTTGTTTGGATTGCAATATGTCAAGAAGTTTGTCAAATAATTTAACCAAAAATTTCTTAATTTATTGGCCATTTCTAAGTCATATTTACATGCAATTTATCCTATTTCGTCTAGTTTATTTTATTTTGAGAATTCTAGTTTATTTCACATGATTATATTTTTTGTGAAAACAAATAAATATATTGTATTATTAACATTTCTAATTTATGATATTATGTTTTTAGTAATTTACTGTCAACATAAATATTAATATATTGTACACAATGCATTCAAAAATTTCAAGATAATACTTCATCTGTTTGTAAAAAAAAATAAGCTTATATGACAATTATTATTACAAATATTTGTAAAATAAATGTATGCAATATATTGTCACAGGAGTGCAGAGTATTTCGAACAATTTCTCAAATCAGTCTCACAGTTTGCATCACACAAACAAATAATAATACGCTCTATCTGCCAGTAGGTCAAGCAATCAATCGATCTAAACTTGCCTATCTCGAAACAGATAATAAATATATAATAAATAATAATAATAATCAAATAATAATCAATTAATCATAAAGGCACAGTGAGTAAGGTGGAGTAAAAGTAGTAACGCAGTATCAAACAATATTTAATAGTATTTCGCAATATTACGACACAAAATATAAGTTTATTAAAATATAAAATATAAAGTTTCAAAAGTAAAGTATCATTTAACAACAGAAATATTACAGCGTGACGTATCTTTCCTGTTCCTGAATGAAGTTTACTTTTCTATTTAATAGTTAATAAAGAGTTTCGAATTATTCTGAATTATTTCTAATTCTTAATTAATTGTTTATTTATTCACTAACTGTCTGTGAACTAACTACTGAAACTTACTCGCGACAACAGTCGTAATTATACTTTCTCTTTTGTTTACACTTCATCTTTGTACTTCATACTTCATCCTTTGTGCGTCATCCTTCATCCTCGTACGATATCCTTCATCCTCGTACGATATCCTTCATCCTCGTACGATATCCTTCATCCTCGTACGATATCCTTCATCCTCGTACGATATCCTTCATCCTCGTACGATATCCTTCATCCTCGTACGATATCCTTCATCCTCGTACGATATCCTTCATCCTCGTACGATATCCTTCATCCTCGTACGATATCCTTCATCCTCGTACGATATCCTTCATCCTCGTACGATATCCTTCATCCTCGTACGATATCCTTCATCCTCGTACGATATCCTTCATCCTCGTACGATATCCTTCATCCTTGTACAGCATTTCTCATCCTTCATCCCCGTACAAGGATGACAATCACCTGAAAGTTCATCTAGTGTCACAAAATGTTATCCCCCGTGACATTTCACCTGATTACCACTTTACTTCGCCACAAACATTTCCTCCTTCAAAGGGGAGCTCCTGCGACCCAACACCTATTTCCAAAAGGTCTTCCATTAATTGTGTACCCATTGTTTTACAGAGTTGCAAAAATCTTTCGAACTCTGATTTTGGCAATTTATAGATCCAATCTGGCGTAACATTTCGAAAGTTTCTGGCGTACGGCGTTCCTATTACTTGAAATAATGATCGTATTCGTGTCGCTATTTGGTAAATTCGTGCTCCGTTTTGGTGGGATCGTTCGTGTAATTCTCTTTTTAGTACTGTCACGGTACTTCCTAATTGAGCATCTTGTAGATAATCACCAAGCCTCTTGTATGCATTCATCCTTTGACCATTTGTTCCATGCATATCCGTTGCTATTCGTAGTAGTTCGTCTAAGTCAAGATCGATAACCTGATCTTGTTCTTCTAGAGCTGTAAAAATATCTACCGCATACATCGTTAACATATCATCATATTGCGTAGTAATTTCGTTATTCACGGGTTGATCAATTTCTATTACAGTACTTTCTGTTACCAAATATGCACCAGTATTGTCTATGATAACCTGGGCTTCTCCTAAGATTTGCGGAAATTCTCTTCGTAATTCGTGAACTCTCTTTTGTAAACTGTCTGGAATTGGAATATTATTCATAGTAAAAAAAAAGTTTTTGGCAAAATTTTTTTTTTTTTTTTTTTTCAGGACTTTTCGCAATCTTACGAATTCTTTTAAACAAGTCTATTGTTTACTCGTCATCTCACGTGGGATGATAACCCCTTTGTTTATACGATTTCAATCGATTGCCATGTACAGGTCGACTATTGAGAACTTCTCCATTATTGGTTTTCAATATGTAGGAGCCATTACCAAGAACTCTAAGAATAAAGAAAGGACCAGACCATTTATCTCGAAACTTATCGCCATGAACATTCTGTAAATCGGATCTGTACTCTAACACCATATCTCCTGTCTTGTATGTCATCGTTCTGATTTTTCTATCATGGGTTATCTTTTGCCATTTTTGTGCATCCTTAATATTCTTAGATGCTTGAATTCGATTATCTTCGAATATTCCCGCAACTTCTCCAGTTCTTTTGTGGATCATTTCTTTAAATTGTTTTTCATCAATTTCTTCACCTGGCCAAGTAATAATATCAAGTTCAATGGGTAGTGTAGGGGCTCGTCCATATAGCAAATAAAATGGCTCATATTTTGTTGTTCTATTTTTAGTTGTTCGGTATGCAAAAAGTGCCGAAGCTATCAGTGTATCCCATTCTTGCGCTGTTTCTTTTACACATTTCTTTAAAGTTTGACAGAGTGTTTGATTATACCGTTCCGTCAGTCCATTACTTTGAGGGTGGTAAGCAGACGTAAGTCTTCGGTGTGTTCCCATTATCTCTATTAAGTTGGTCACTATTTGACTAACAAATACTGCTCCTCTATCAGATAATATTTCTCTTGGGCAACTATGCATACATATAATTTCATCGTATAGAAACCAAGCGATAGTTTTCGCATCTGCTTTTTCAATAGCTCTGGCTTCTGGCCACTTTGTAAAATAATCCGTAGCCACTACTATATATCTTTTTCCCATTGTTGTTGACTTCAAAGGACCTACAATATCTATTCCTAATCGATCAAAAGCTTGTCCTACTCCAATAGGTCGTAATTCTTCAGTTTGTTTAGGTTTGCCTTGTCTTTGACATATATTACNTTTTGCCATTTTTGTGCATCCTTAATATTCTTAGATGCTTGAATTCGATTATCTTCGAATATTCCCGCAACTTCTCCAGTTCTTTTGTGGATCATTTCTTTAAATTGTTTTTCATCAATTTCTTCACCTGGCCAAGTAATAATATCAAGTTCAATGGGTAGTGTAGGGGCTCGTCCATATAGCAAATAAAATGGCTCATATTTTGTTGTTCTATTTTTAGTTGTTCGGTATGCAAAAAGTGCCGAAGCTATCAGTGTATCCCATTCTTGCGCTGTTTCTTTTACACATTTCTTTAAAGTTTGACAGAGTGTTTGATTATACCGTTCCGTCAGTCCATTACTTTGAGGGTGGTAAGCAGACGTAAGTCTTCGGTGTGTTCCCATTATCTCTATTAAGTTGGTCACTATTTGACTAACAAATACTGCTCCTCTATCAGATAATATTTCTCTTGGGCAACTATGCCTACATATAATTTCATCGTATAGAAACCAAGCGATAGTTTTCGCATCTGCTTTTTCAATAGCTCTGGCTTCTGGCCACTTTGTAAAATAATCCGTAGCCACTACTATATATCTTTTTCCCATTGTTGTTGACTTCAAAGGACCTACAATATCTATTCCTAATCGATCAAAAGCTTGTCCTACTCCAATAGGTCGTAATTCTTCAGTTTGTTTAGGTTTGCCTTGTCTTTGACATATATTACATGTTTCTATATAATTTCGAATATCTTCGCCCATCATCGGCCAAAAGTATCGTTGTCTCGTTTTATCTATAGTAGCCTTTATACCAAAGTGTCCGGCATTTGGTACATTATGCATGTTATATAATATTTTAGTTAAATTTTCTCTTGTGATTACCCTTAGAGGATCGCCCTCTTTGTTTCGCTTATATAAAATATTGTCTTGAACTATGTAATGATTCGCTTGTTGTCTTAATTTTCGCCGTTGTTCGTTAGTGCCGTTTGGTGGAAAAGTATGATTCATTAAGTATTCTGTTAACTGATTATAAGTGTCTACATCCATTTTCGAAAAGTTTCAAGATTTTGTATCTTTAATAAATATCTGAGTTCTATTATATTTGTTGTCTTAATTAGTTATCCTTGATAGTGCGTCAGCGTTGGCGTTAAGCCTCCCTTGCTTATGAATAAGTTCGTAGTCATACTCAGATAATTCAAAAATCCATCTAGCAACTCTTCCTTTGGGTTGTGGGCGATTCTTTAGCCATGCTAAAGCGGAGTTATCCGTATATAAATCAAACTTGGGGCCATGTAAATAATGTTTAAAATGTCGTACAGCCCATATTGCGGCGAGGCACTCTTTTTCTAACACAGTATAATTTAGTTCGGGAGCTGACAGCAGGCGACTGGCGTAAGCGATAGGGTGCTCGAGATTTTCTGTATCCTTCTGGGAGAGCACAGCTCCAATTCCCCAGTCAGATGCGTCGGTAGCTAGTATAAATCGTTTCGAAAAGTCAGGGTAGGTCATTATAAGAGCCGAAGTTAATCGTCCTTTTAATGTATCGAACACGAGTTGGTGTTCGGGCTTTCATTCGAATATTACGCTTCTCTTCGTAAGGTTGTGTAATGGTTTCGCAATTGTGGCAAAGCTTTTTACAAATCTTCTATAATATGAGGCTAATCCCAAGAAGGCTCTCACGTTTGTCTTGTTTTGTGGAACTGGATAATGCTGCACCTTCTCAATCTTCGAAGGGTCCGGGGCTATTCCATCGATTGTTATAATATGTCCTAAAAATATTAATCTCGTTTTGAAAAAGTCGCACTTTTCCAGGTTTATCTTTAATCCGGCATTTCCTAAAAGTGTAAACACATCCTTCAAATGTTCTAGGTGTTCTTCGTAAGTTTTCGAATATATAATAATATCGTCGATATAAACTAATACGAACTTCCAAATAACCTCATGGAAGAC
Source organism: Diversispora epigaea (assembly GCA_003547095.1). Classification (NCBI taxonomy): domain Eukaryota; kingdom Fungi; phylum Glomeromycota; class Glomeromycetes; order Diversisporales; family Diversisporaceae; genus Diversispora; species Diversispora epigaea. Next base: position 328,847 of record PQFF01000054.1, on the reverse strand, counting down.
TCTATCCATCACTCGTTGAAAGGTTGCAGGGGCATTGATAAGTCCAAAAGGCATCACAAGGAACTCATAGGTACCAAATGGGGTAGTGAAAGCAGTTTTCTCTCGATCTTTAGCGAATACTTCTACTTGCCAAAACCCTGAAGCGAGATCTAAAGTCGAAAAGAAAGTGGAGTGTCCCAAAGCATCTAGCATGTCTGCTATCCGTGGTACTGGATATGCGTCAGGTTTCGTGACCGCATTCAATTTTCTGTAATCTACGCAGAGCCTGAATTTCCCATTCTTCTTATTCACAACTACAATGGGTGCAGACCAAGGACTAAACGTCTTTCGAATTAGTCCGTTCTTTAGCATATTTGCTATTTCCTCCTTCAAAAATTCCAAGTATCGGGGCGAGGTTCTATAAGGGTTTAATTTGATAGGCTTTGCTTCGCCGGTGTCTATTGTATGGTGATAAAGGTTTGTCTTCCCTAATTCCGAAAGATCTTTGGCTACCAGATTCGGAAATTCTTTAATAATTTCGTGAACTTGTGGCTTATATTGATTTTCTTCGAGTTTCTCTACTCCGCCTCGTACCAAATTACAACGAATGTCTTGTATTTCCATTCGTGATATAATAGAGATAATCTTCTCATCTTGTTGATGTTCTTTACAAACTTCGCATATATCCTGACTTGTTTCTAAATATATGCCACACCAACAATAGGAATTAGGTCCTGCTGCTTTGCATCGCTCTTGAGCACCTTTCTTTCTTCTAACCGGATCAAAGCAGTAAGACAACTGATCATATAATTCCCATGTGACAAGCTTCGAATTCTTGCGCATTCCTTCGGGGGTAAATTTATATTTCATATAAGATTCCTGATACGGGAGTTCATAGGTTAATCCTGCGAAGTTTACTTCTTCTTCGTCAGTATCCGAATCATCACTGCTTTCTACATATTCTTCTTCACTATCATCCTCTTCTTTATCATCGTCCACGGCAGTAGCTCTAGTATTTCTGCAAGAGATTTGTGCCGTTCGCTTCTCATCTTTCAGAATTAATTTACATTCTTGGTAATCTATTATAGCGCGTGCTTTCCTCAACCAATCTGTTCCCAAAATTAATGCGTAACCTGCTGCATCAATGACTTCCATGTCAACAGCTACCACAATTTCTTCCAACTTTATTGGTACTTGCGTCACGATTCCTAAACTAGGACGTCTTTCTCCATGTATACCGGTTATTTTTCTTCCGGATGCTTTCTCAATTCTTCGTCCTATGGATTCCATGAAGTTCTTCGAAATGATACTGATAGATGAACCACTATCAAGTATTACTTCGACTTTCCATCCAGCTACTTGGGCTTTACAAGTCATGGGCGTATTTCCTTCTATTGTCGTATGATTGGCCATCTTTACAATCCTTGTACGCTTAGGTGTCAACGCCTTTCGTGTCTCACTTCTATAGTNCCAATACTTTCTCCTATTACTCTATCATTATCTCCAGTCTTAAATGAGGGATTTATATTATCCGCACTCTCACCCTCCTGAGGTGCGCCTGTTAGTTTAAATGCTGTATTCTTTCCCAAACAGTAGAGATAGGTTGTTGGATTTCTTCTTCCTGAATTATAAACGTATTACTATTTACGTCTCCTTGCGAAACTTGTTGTGTGGTTTGGTTCGCTGTTGTATTAGTCAAAGGAGGCACAGTATTGGTAGGTCGTGGGGCAGCGGAAGCAGCCGGATTTATTTGGTTTCTTTGATTTCCTTGTCTCATGGAACAGCTCCAAGCCATATGTCCAGTTTGTCCACAATGGTAGCAATTTGGCGGATTATTATAACTTCTAAAGCTTTGTCCTCTATTGCCATTGTAATTGTTATAACTTTGTCCCCTATTATTATTGTTATAATTTGGTCTGCTATTAAAAGTGTTAGGTGTTCTTTCTCCTTTTTCAATGATCTTCTGTAATGTTTCGGCAATAGGTGCGAAGGCTTTCTGTACTATTCGTTCTATTACATCTTCGCTTTCATTATTCTTATTTCGAGAGGGTGCGGATCCTTGCATGCCCATAGAGGGGGTAGTGGTATATCCTGTTATGGCTTCAGGATAAGTTTGAGCATTTTCTTCAAATTGTTTGGCCGTTCTAATCGCTTTTTCCAATGTTGGCTTCTCTTGGGACATAATAAATGGTCGGGCTTGGTAGGCAATATCTTTTCGTAATCCTTTCAAAAACTGCCAAACTTTTTCGTCTTCGCTCCATCTATTATTACCATCTATTCGCTTAATTAATTTCTTAATATCATTCGAATATTGTTCTACGGTTTCGCCTAGTTTCTGTACTTTCATCTGTAACTCAAATCTCCATTGATTTATTAGCGCAGTTGTTCGAAAGGTGGCCAAGAAAGATGTTTCAAATGAGGTTTGGTTCGTATTGTTCCAATGATTGATGGGATTCTGTCCTTCTTGCGCTTCGTTAAACCATTGTCCTGCTGTACCCTGCAGGTATCCGCTGACTACTTGGAGCTTGTATTCATCAGTATACTGGTTTATTNAGAGGGTGCGGATCCTTGCATGCCCATAGAGGGGGTAGTGGTATATCCTGTTATGGCTTCAGGATAAGTTTGAGCATTTTCTTCAAATTGTTTGGCCGTTCTAATCGCTTTTTCCAATGTTGGCTTCTCTTGGGACATAATAAATGGTCGGGCTTGGTAGGCAATATCTTTTCGTAATCCTTTCAAAAACTGCCAAACTTTTTCGTCTTCGCTCCATCTATTATTACCATCTATTCGCTTAATTAATTTCTTAATATCATTCGAATATTGTTCTACGGTTTCGCCTAGTTTCTGTACTTTCATCTGTAACTCAAATCTCCATTGATTTATTAGCGCAGTTGTTCGAAAGGTGGCCAAGAAAGATGTTTCAAATGAGGTTTGGTTCGTATTGTTCCAATGATTGATGGGATTCTGTCCTTCTTGCGCTTCGTTAAACCATTGTCCTGCTGTACCCTGCAGGTATCCGCTGACTACTTGGAGCTTGTATTCATCAGTATACTGGTTTATTCTTGCCGATCGATTGAATTCTTCTAACCATTCCATAGGATCTTGATTTCCTCCGAAAAATGATGGCATTCTTGCGTCGTTTCTTATACGGAATGCATTTTGAAGTCCCAGTATTAAGGCGTTCGCCTCGTTTTCACCAGCATTTATACTTGGTTTGGTAATTTTCCTTCGTTTCGACAGTTTGACGTATTGTTCCATAAGATTTTGTTAAAGTATTTCTGACGATCCTTCGGAGATTTTATCTGGTTACACAAATTTTCGCTTGACGATCTTCGTTGTAAATCCTTTGATCTGGAGGAATTTTGTTATGCTAACAGCTACTTTGATGATCACTTTTGATAGATCGTGAAACAAATTGTAAGAAGATGGTTTTTATAAAAAGATGATTATAATAATATTAAATTGTATATTTTCGAATTACTTCGTAATGTTAAAAATTTCTTTGATTATCCTTTCCCAAAAATAGAAATATAATGAGTATTTTACTAAATTAATTAAAGAATATGAAATTTGTGAAACGGATGTGCCAATATTATTGGTTACTGCGTTGGATACTTTATGCCACCTCACAGGAGGCACCAAATTCTGTCACAGGAGTGCAGAGTATTTCGAACAATTTCTCAAATCAGTCTCACAGTTTGCATCACACAAACAAATAATAATACGCTCTATCTGCCAGTAGGTCAAGCAATCAATCGATCTAAACTTGCCTATCTCGAAACAGATAATAAATATATAATAAATAATAATAATAATCAAATAATAATCAATTAATCATGAAGGCACAGTGAGTAAGGTGGAGTAAAAGTAGTAACGCAGTATCAAACAATATTTACATATCGGCTGATTATAAAAATTGATTAATAATCTGTTACACAAAAATTTTTTTTATTTACCTCTTAATAAAGTTAATGATAACAGATTTTGACTACTAAGTAAAGTTGTTCTTTTGGAGTAAAGTAAACAAAATAAAAGAAAAAATAAGATAAAATAACGTTATTAAACCTTTTAAGAAAGAAATAAAACAAATTTCCGCAGGGTAAGGGGGTTGGGTTGATGGGTTAGGGTCGGGTTTGATGGGTTGACAAGTACTTAATAACAAGTCTACTTATATTTAAACTCTTATTTACTTANTCCTTAATAAAATATTGAGATTTTTTTGATTTTTAAATTTCTTCGAAAAAATAAATTAAATTATAATTGGCTGAGAAAATATCACCTGATCTAAAATTTTAAGACTTTCGCAATCAGCCCATATGAATAGTATTTCGCAATATTACGACACAAAATATAAGTTTATTAAAATATAAAATATAAAGTTTCAAAAGTAAAGTATCATTTAACAACAGAAATATTACAGCGTGACGTATCTTTCCTGTTCCTGAATGAAGTTTACTTTTCTATTTAATATTTAATAAAGAGTTTCGAATTATTCTGAATTATTTCTAATTATTAAGTACTGATTCGTCTAAGATCGGCAGAAATTTATTATGCTATTTTGGAGTTATTAAGGGTGAAATTTTATAAGTAAATTATAATGATAGCCATAAAACCTTTCAAAAAACTTAATAATAAAAAGTCGATCGATATTTGTGCAACCTACATGAGTATTTGTATTAATAAGCAAATTTCGTTACTTCGCCATTAAAAATGCATTTATTTATATATTATAAAAATTTTACTTTGAAGCAACAAATGATTTTACCTTTCCCGTTACTACACGATTATTAAATTGTAATTTTAAAATGTTCACAAAAATATACATTTACTTTAAAATTTATAAGAATTTATATTTAAGAACTACTAAATATTTAAATTTTCTGTTTCTTCCAGTGAACGAACTGCCATTGCAGTTTTCCATTTCCTTGAGAATCCAGAAATCCAATTTGAAATGGTAGTTACTTTTGGCACCTCTTCTTCAGTAATTTCTCCAATGTTTGCTCTTTCTAACAATTCTTCATACATTTGTTCAGCAGATAGTTTCTGGCAAGGATTGGCAGTTCCGGTATGAAACATTATTTCAAGAAGGCTTTTTACTCGTTCTGTCATTCTTTTTATTGGCTCACGTTGCTTATTTTTTTGACTTTCCTTCAATGCCCATCCAAGTACGAATATATCTCTTTTTTTTTATTTGAAAAGATAATTAGAATAAATAAA
>PQFF01000054.1:308854-319725 GCA_003547095.1 Diversispora epigaea | reverse complement strand
CTCTTCATTATCCCATCCCATAACCAGAGGTCCTGAATAACGTGTTGCATTTTTGAAAATTTTTTTATATAAATTTGAAATTGCTGTACTAGAACTTGAAGAAATACTTGTAATATTATTACATTCACAATAATATTGTGGGATTAAAGAATTTTCTTTATTGATTTGGACAGTAATAAAAAAATAATGTTGGTTTAAAGTAGTACATGTTTTTTGACCAAGTCGAATGGGAAAATATGTGTGATTTTTATAATTAGAAAAATTTGAATATGTCCACCAATAACGAGAATATGGACCATAATGTAATTCTTCTACAATTTTACCTAAATCAACTAAAATAACTGAATATTTTGACATAGTTATTATGGGTCAAGAAATGATTCCAAACACGTTGACAATTTAATATAACACTTATCCCGAATTTTAATATATAATCAATATATCACATGCTGCAGATCTTAGACGGATCAGCACTTAATTAATTGTTTATTTATTCACTAACTGTCTGTGAACTAACTACTGAAACTTACTCGCGACAACAGTCGTATTTATACTTTCTCTTTTGTTTACACTTCATCTTTGTACTTCATACTTCATCCTTTGTGCGTCATCCTTCATCCTCGTACGATATCCTTCATCCTCGTACGATATCTTTCATCCTTGTACAGCATTTCTCATCCTTCATCCTCGTACAAGGATGACAATCACCTGAAAGTTCATCTAGTGTCACAAAATGTTATCCCCCGTGACATTTCACCTGATTACCAATTTACTTCGCCACAATATCTTACAATCTAACAATTATAAATTATTGGCAGGTTTATATAGTAATTTTTATTAGTGTTCAGAAGATTTTTTTCAGTTCACAGTATTAAATTACAAAATAATTAAATAATGAAATATAAATATAAAAATAAAGTGTAATTTCACATTTTGGTTGTGCTTACCTCAAATAAATATTAATTGCTACAATAGCATATTTTTTCAGAACCTTTTATTTCTTTAATTTTTAACTGATTCAACTAGATTTTCTATTAATTGTTAAGTTAAACGAATTTGGCGTTATATTAGAAAATTCTTTAGACTTTTTATAACATAATTAATGTGAAGCAGAGCAGAATGTAATAATGCTTTTTATATAATTTATAAATGACTCAAATTTATAAGTCATTTCTTGTTATCCTCAATGTAATAATTTATTCAAGAGAGTTCACATTTTGCAAAATCATCTATTAAAACAATTTTTATATTCCATAAAAACTTGATAGCCAAAATTCTACATATGCTGGTTATTATATTGTGATGACAGCGGAGAGCCAGAAGGGTAGTACAAAGATAGCATTGCGGAAAACGTGTGGCGTGGAAATGATGAGGTACAAATAATAGAAATGATGGAGTTGTACAATGATGGAAATGATGGATGTACAATAATGGAAATGATGGAGTGTACAATAATGGAAATGATGGAGTGTACAATGATGGAAATGATGGAATGAACAATGATGGATGATGGGAATGATGGAAGAAAGAAAGTGATGATGGAGAACTATAAAAGTAACAACAGAAAGGGAGTTCTGAGGATATCATACGTTTTAGATAGCAACTTTTCATATTATTTTCTTTTATTACTTTTATCTTTTACTTTAATATTACTTTATTAAATAATTATAACAACGTTTATAATAAAATTCTTGTAAATAGTAGAAGTAGTAACAGAATAGAAACATGCCATTGTAATATTTTGTTGCTAACTTCTAATAAGTTTTTTCTTTAACAATAAATAAACATTTTATCATTTTCTTAAGCCATCTGAACTTGCTTTAGTTTTGCCAGCACATACAGTAGAAGGAAACACTGGTCAAATGAACAAAAATCGGAATCCTATTGATGGCGCTATTAACATAGTTTTATTTTATTATTAATATTATAGTTATATTTTCTTATCTGTATTTTCTTATTATTTTATTATTTATATCTTATCTTTATTATAGTTATTATATTATTGTAAATCAATTTAGTCATGTATTACGAATTATATCTAGATTAATAATTCATTGTCAATCAGTAACGCGATGGCATAAGTGATGACAAGAGCCATGGCATAGATGGTGGCATGCATGATGACATGCATGATGGCATACTTGATGGCATACGTGACGACATAGATGATGGCAAGAATTATTAGTTATAAATAAGCTGAGTTTTCTCTTAATCTCAGTCTTCAGTTAGATACAAATCAATATAAGTTCCAATACACTTTGGTATAAACCTATTAAATGTATTTAGCTCGTAGTGAGTAATAAATTGATAATAAAGTCTTGGTGACATTAAAATATTATAATTTATATACTTTGATATTATTATTCTTGGTGAATAATAACTCTTTTCATTTGTTGAAAACCCCGTAGTTAAAGAATTGGTTTCTTTATTAATTGTCTTTGTGATGATAGAGATTTGTTCTCTATAAACCCCTTTAAAACTTCACCCTTGCCTCTTTCAAATAAAACCACATATTTAAATCCTTCATCATTGTATTTATTTACAAACCTTTCAACTATAGCATATTACATATAACTGCTGTGTGATCTTTTATATTTAGTTTTTTCCCTGCTTTAGTTGTCGTTCCCCTATTTTCTTTGAAGGTATAAATAGGCCAACAATTTGGTGGTAACTGTGAGATCCAGTCGCTGTAACACCTTTGAGAATAGTATTTAATTCTTAGTAATTAGTTAATATTTAATTTTTATGAATAGTATTGAGTCATTAAATAGTTTAACTAGTAAATTCGCCCTTGAATATAGTAATAGAGTTAAAGAAATAGTTCAGCAAACAGAAATAAATAGTTATCCCCCTATCTTTAATAGTCAGCAACTTGAGAAGTTAAAGCAAATTAGATCACAACTTGATATTCTTTTTAACACTAAAGATAATTGTTTAGTCCTTTTTAAACAAATTGAATCTTCTTGAACTCCAATCTTAAGTTTAAATTTATGAGAGCAAAAGCAAGAAACATTTGTGTTGAAAAAGCCATTGAAATTAAGAACGAAACTGTTAACGAAATTGTCAATAGAGAAATTGCTAAATCAGAACAAGACCCAGAACACGAAAACTTCTATACATTAAAAGACCTAAATAGGATAAAGAATTGTCTTGACCAAATTGAACATCATAAATGGATTAGAGATACCATCCTAATTGATAACGGTCAAAACTTTTTCAACAGACCTGACCTAAAAAGCCAATTCTCACTTGGAAAGTCCCTAACTAATTTGTAAACACTGGCTAATCACCAACGAAATCGATCATTATCAACTGTGAATATACCCTGAAGAAGATACTGTGTTTACCAACAACAATAACAACAAACACCTCGACCATCTTTAAATACCTTACTTCCACCAAGGTCTCCACCACTACCACCTCACAATTGAATAAGAAATATCTCACCGGAAGGTTCGGATTTTTCACAAACAAGACCCGCAACTCGTTCAAACACTCCTGATAGTACAGCATCTGAATCCTCTTCCCGATCCAGATCTATAAGTCCTATAAATAATCAACAGCGAGACTTATTGACAGAGCAGAACAACATAGAGATCCAATACTGACCTCTAATTCCAAGAAATAGAAATGCAGCCACAGAAATTGACGAAGACGATCAATTACTAATAACCTTTGGAACGTCAACCAATAACGATCAAGAAGAAGAAGTAGAACTGAACAAAGACAAACTTCCTGAAGAAAATATACCTATTGATGTGTATAACGAACTAAACTTCCAACAATTTCTTAACTATATTAATCTGCTAAACGAATTAAATAACAACCCTGTACCAGAAGTTAACAACCACTCAGATAAAAATTCAGAAAACTCAGACGAAGAGATGGCAACTTACCTTGTGAAACCTCCAAAATTCTCTAGAACTTATGGAGAAGATCCATTGGAATGGCTCCAAGAATTTATAACCGCCGCAAAAGCAAATGCCTGGAATGACGACAGAAAAATTACAGTTTTTGGAGCTTACTTAAGAAAAAGACCAAGAGAATGGCACGACAAATGGATTGAAGCAAATGTGGGATACACTTGGGCTCAATTAAGTACTGCATTCACAGTCAAATATTGCAATGATGGATGGCGTGAACAGTGGAAGGACGAACTGAGAGCATTAAAACAAAGAAAAGGAGAAACAGTTGAAGACTACTATTACCAGGTGAAACAAATGGTGAAACGAGCTGACCTGAATGCCAATGTAACGCTACCTTACTTTATAAAAGGATTACTTCCTGAAATAAAAGCAGTAGTAAAAACTCACGATCCTGTTGACCTTCCCACAACTTTTGGAAAAGCCAGGGCATACGAACAAGGAAAAAGTAAATCAACTTTGAGGAAATATAGGAAAACAAAAAATATGAAAGCTCAAGCGACAAATCCAGTGACTCAAGTGAAAAGAAGAAACATTATAAGAAAAAAAAAAAGGAAAAGGAATTGAAGAAAAAGAAAGAAAAGAAAGTGTCCAGCGATAATGAACTAGAAGAACTAACTAAATGCTTTAATGATTTGCAAATTAACCTGGCACAACAAATCGGAAATCTTAACAAACAGTTAAACCAACGTAACAAAAGACCTCGCGAAAGAAGAAACCTTGGATATAAACCAACTATAACTGCACAAAAATATTATACTTGTGGTGAACCAGGACATTTCGCAAGAGACTGTCTGTCTGAAAAGGTTCCCTATAACCGCTCTCGTGACAAAAGAAATGTTAGTTATGTGGAACAAGCCAATAGTGAAAATGAAGAGGATTACGAAATTTACGAAGCCATGAGAAATAAAGTCAACACCCAAACTACTCCTTTGAGGAAACCAGGAAGACCACCTAAACAACTGGCGTCTAAAACTGTATTCTCAAAAACACCACACCCCAAAGTAAAAATTCAAGAACCAGAAATTGTGGTAGATTTTGAAAAGGATCCCTATGAAGAGGAAGATTCTGATATTGAAATGAAAGAGACTCCAATAAAAACAACTAAACCTAGTACAGCTACCGCAAAACTTAAAATCCCTAAAACCAAATGATTACCTTCAGTGATTGATTAGCTCACCCCCTATGACATTTCTGAGAATATTTTGAAAATAACATCTAGTGCGAAGATTGGACAATTACTTAAATACCCTGATCAAAAGAAAAACTTGACCAAAATCCTTAGATGACCCACCCCGCTTCCGCAAACTTATTAGAGACAGGGATAAAAAAAAGAACTACCGCAGCAAAATGCTATGTCCGCATTAAGAAAAACCCAATTGCTGCCGTATTAGATTCTGGCACAGCTGTCAGTATAATTACTAATAAATTGAGACAACTTCTAAAACTTGAGATTATCAGATCCTCAAAAGTTACCGTTATTACTGCAAATGGTACTAGGCAACGTGCTCTAGGAATTATTGAGTCTGTTGGAATAGCCGTTCAAGATTTACTTGTACCAATGCAATTGCAAGTAATTGAATCTACTGAGAAAAACCTTTTACTAGGAACTGACTTCTTCAAGAAGACCCAAGCTCAATGGGACTTCAAAAATTGTATTTTACAATTAACATATAATGATCAAACAACATTTGTTGAAACAACCCATTCTGACCAACCAATATATGAGGAAGAATCAGAAATTGAAAACGATGACGAAATCCAACAGGAAATGGAATACGAACTGGAAGAGGAGGATAATCTAGAAGAATTAGAATCTTACCACTCCAAACAAGTTAACGACACTGATAATAATATTAGTCCTCAGCAAGACGATAAACTGCCGAGTGAAGTAATTGATACTTCTGAAGAAAATCCTGCCACTTTTATTGCTGCTTATGAAGTACAACTTAATGAAAATCCTGATGAATTAGTAGTGCACAAAGGAATACTCGACGAATAGCAAACGATTATAACTGATAAACTCTTTTCTGAAAGTACCGATGTCTTCGCAGAAAATATTTCTGAGGAAGGACAAACTATTGAACTTACACAAACTCACATCGTTAAGCATGAAATTAAAACTTACGATGCTGAACCAATTAAACAACGACCTTATCGAATCGCCCCCACTGAAGCTGAATTTATAAAAGGAGAAATTGAAACAATGCTGGATAAAGGAATTATACAAAAATCCAATAGCTCATGGGCTTCCCCTGTTGTAATCGTACCAAAGAAAAATAACAAGAAAAGAATTTGCATTGATTATCGCAAATTAAACAAAGTAACAGAAAAGGATGTATATCCCCTACCCATAATTGATGATATATTTGACAATTTTGAAGGAGCCCAATGGTTCTCTACATCAGATTTGGCTTCTGGATATTGGCAAGTAGCTTTGAAAGAAGCTGATAAAAAGAAATCTGCTTTCATAACAAAATTTGGATTATTTGAATTCAATGTGATACCTTTCGGATTGTGCAATGCACCTGCAACATTCCAATGACTAATGGACAAAGTAATGAGCTGACACATTGGAAAATTCTTAGTTGTTTACCTGGATGACCTTATCATTTATTCCAAAACTTTTGAAGAACATGTGGAGCATTTGAAGATCGTATTTAAAGTTTTACGAAATGCAAAACTAAAGCTAAATAAAGATAAATGTTCTTTCTTTTTACCCTCTATTAAATTTCTGGGACATGAGATCACCCGAGAAGGAATATTACCTGATGAAGAGAAGTTAATTAAAGTCAAAAACTTTCCCACCTCACATAATCTCCGAACTCTCCGAGGATTCTTAGGACTTGCATTCTACTACCGCAAATTCATTAATAAATTCTCTGACGTTGCGAAACCTTTGAATAAATTATTACAAAAAGATACACCTTTTAAATGGGAAAAAGAACAGCAAAAAGCTTTTGGGCAGTTAAAACATTATCTTATTTCTGCGCCCATTTTACAACATCCTAAATTTGATCAACACTTTTACCTTCACCTTCATACTGATGTCTCTGGTGTAGGATTAGGAGCTGTATTAGCTCAAAAAGATGAAAATAATAGAGAATATGCTGTTGCATATGCAAGTAGAAGTCTTACCAAAGCTGAAAAGAATTACTCAACCACGGAACAAGAATGTTTAACCATAGTTTGGGCTGTTGAACATTTTAAACATTACTATGGTACTGCGCCTTTCTTTGTCGTAACTGATCACGCTGCCTTAAAATGGTTAAGGACTACCGAACTCAAAGGACAACGAGCCAGATGGATATTATGATTGGAACCTTATAATTTCACTATTGTACACCGAGCAGGACGAAAACACAACAACGCTGATATTCTTTCAAGATTACCCCAATATAATTAATACCACAATATCCAATCAAGCATATAATAAACTAAGAAGAAAAACAAGTAGAAATTTGACATTAAAAACAATTCAGTTCAGATCGTCGGTGTCCTGACAAGTCTTAATTAACAATGGAATTTGTAGAATATCGAAATATCAAACAGTATATACAAACCCAAGCCTTACCAACAAATCCAAGAGATCAACAACGCATTAAATCAAAAAGCAAATATTTTAAACTTGAAAACAACCTATTTTACAAAATTGACAGACAAAAGAAAACTTGTGGAAAGTTATTATGAGTATTACACAAACATGAAGTAGAACCTGTACTATTCATGTTACATAATCACCCATTAGGAGGACATTTAGGAGTAGACATAGTACATAACAAAGTACGAGAAATATATTATTGGCCCCAAATGTATGACACTATTAAAGATTACATATGATCATGTGACAGTTGCCAACGTAGAGGAAAGAAAAGAAATCCAGAACCTCTACAACCAATACCGGTAGGAGACCCATTTCATCGAATAGGAATTGATATAGTTGGACCTTTGCCACTTACTCCAAGAAATAATAAATATATAATAGTTGCTACTGACTATATGACCAAATGGCCTGAAGCACGAGCTTTACCAGAAGCTACCGCCCAACAAGTAGCAGATTTTATATTTGAAGATATTATTTGTCGACATGGTTGTCCACAAATTATACTGTCCGACTATACCTGCCGCCCAAATTCAAAATCCAAATGCCGAAATCCCAAATGCCGAAATCCCAAATCCCAAATCCCAAATACTAGTAATTTGTGCATTTTGGCGTCCCAAATCCCAAATTATTTGGGATTTGGGCAACACGTATATGTCCGACTGAGGAACTCATTTTAAAAATCAGTTAATAGAGAAATTATTGGAAAAATTTGAAATAAAGCATTTATATTCGACACCATATCATCCGAAAACCAATGGATTGGTAGAGCGATTTAATAGGACCCTTGTGGAATCTTTATCGAAGACTTCCGAAAAAGCAACCGACTGGGATAAACATATACTCTCAGTTCTTTTTGCTTATAGGACTGTTAAACAAGCTACCACAAAAATTGAACCTTTCTATCTAGTATATAGAAGGACCACTAATTTTCCCACCAAAGAAGGACTTGAATTATCTGAAAATAATCTATTAACTTGACTTTTTGTTCTTACTGATGAATTGCCTATAATACGAGGACAAGCACAGAAACAAATTGTAAAACAACAAAGTAAACAAAAAGAGTATCATGATCGACAAATTAAAAACATTAAAAGGTACCAAATTGGAGATAAAGTCTTAATGTATGATGCCGCTAANTGCCGAAATCCCAAATCCCAAATCCCAAATTATAATTAGTATTTTTTGCCGAAATCCCAAATCCCAAATCCCAAATTATAATTAGTATTTTTTGCCGAAATCCCAAATCCCAAATCCCAAATACTAGTAATTTGTGCATTTTGGCGTCCCAAATCCCAAATTATTTGGGATTTGGGCAACACGTATATGTCCGACTGAGGAACTCATTTTAAAAATCAGTTAATAGAGAAATTATTGGAAAAATTTGAAATAAAGCATTTATATTCGACACCATATCATCCGAAAACCAATGGATTGGTAGAGCGATTTAATAGGACCCTTGTGGAATCTTTATCGAAGACTTCCGAAAAAGCAACCGACTGGGATAAACATATACTCTCAGTTCTTTTTGCTTATAGGACTGTTAAACAAGCTACCACAAAAATTGAACCTTTCTATCTAGTATATAGAAGGACCACTAATTTTCCCACCAAAGAAGGACTTGAATTATCTGAAAATAATCTATTAACTTGACTTTTTGTTCTTACTGATGAATTGCCTATAATACGAGGACAAGCACAGAAACAAATTGTAAAACAACAAAGTAAACAAAAAGAGTATCATGATCGACAAATTAAAAACATTAAAAGGTACCAAATTGGAGATAAAGTCTTAATGTATGATGCCGCTAAACATACAAGTCATACAGGTAAATTAGAGCCAAAATGGAAAGGACCATTTTATATTCATAACCGATTAACTCAAGGAGTGTATAAATTAAGGACATTGGATGGAAAAGTGTTACTAGTACCAATTAATGGATCATTACTCAAAATGTATCACAAAAGAAGCACCTGGGAGCCACAGATTGTCATCTCCCATAGTAACCTGTAACACAAATAAAATTGATTCACGGCATAACCAAAGAAATAGATATATAAGCAGTAGTTATTTAGGAAAAATTTTGTTTAAGAAAATTTTTGAAAAAAATGTTGCGATATCAACAAGACCTTATAAGAATTGGAAGTTATACCTTAAGACCAATTACTCAACCTTATACTTTAGAAGACCCTTGGGAAACTTCCGTTCAAAATGTTTATCAAAAGTTGAAACGAGAAATGCAACATCATAATAGAATTTTGATAATGATATATGGATATTACTTAGGGAAATTAATTCAATTATCCACTACACCAAGATCTAAATGGCAAGAATTTGTCAGAAGTTATCAAATTTCTAATGAATACTACTTCTATCGAGGATCAATTCGAATCTATGAATTGTTTAAAAGAGATCCAAACCAAATTTATCAGACTTCAGCCTTATCTTTCCATATTATCGTCCGTATGAAAGTACCTGATTTAAGACAACTTTTATAATGTAATCAAGACCTTGAGGAGATTATTAATAGTGTAGATTTGTTATAAGAGTCATAAGTAGAACTTTATGACTAAGTTGGGAGGAATTGTTAACATAGTTTTATTTTATTATTAATATTATAGTTATATTTTCTTATCTGTATTTTCTTATTATTTTATTATTTATATCTTATCTCTATTATAGTTATTATATTATTGTAAATCAATTTAGTCATGTATTACGAATTATCAGTTGTTACCTAAATTAGTATATCTAGATTAATAATTCATTGTTGATCAGTAACGCGATAGCATAAGTGATGACAAGAGCCATGGCATAGATGGTGGCATGTATGATGACACGCGTGATGGCATACTTGATGGCATACGCGACGACATAGATGATGGCAAAAATTATTAGTTATAAATAAGCTGAGTTTTCTCTTAATCTCAGTCTTCAGTTAGATACAAATCAATATAAGTTCCAATACACTTTGGTATAAACCTATTAAATGTATTTAGCTCGTAGTGAGTAATAAATTGATAATAAAGTCTTGGTGACATTAAAATATTATAATTTACACTAGTCGAAATGGTCCAATTCGGCAAAAATTCGGCTGTACGATTTTCAGCCGAAATATAACCGAACGTCGGACGAAATTTTTCTTTTTTTTTTTGCCGATTGTTATGCCGATTGGCAGCCAATCGGCAAAAATTCGGTAATAAAAATTCTGATAGAAATCAGAAAGAAATATTCAACAATCGGAAAGAAAACGGTAAGTAAATTTATTCAAAATTCTGATAGCAATCAGAAAGAAATATTCAAAATTCGGAAAGAAAACGGTAAGTAAATTTATTCAAAATTCTGAT
>PQFF01000054.1:207255-301378 GCA_003547095.1 Diversispora epigaea | reverse complement strand
AATTTCAGCACGAATTCGGAAATTCTGAATTTTGGTTAAAACTAAAATTCAGAATTTCCGAATTCGTGCTGAAATTATTAAACGGTCGAATTTAAGATAAATTTTTGCGAAAAGAGTATATTTTCAAAATGTCCATTTCGACAATAAAACAGCATCAAAATATTATATAAATTTCAGCACGAATTCGGAAATTCTGAATTTTGGTCGAAACTTAAAAATCAATTCAAAATTTCCTGAAATTTCTAAGAGCCGATTTTTTTTTAACAATCAGCCGAAAGTTAACCGAATTTTGATATTGCCGATTTGCCTTATTTGCTTACAATATTGTGAATAAAATATGCTTATTTTATATATAATTCCTAAATGTCTAATAATNTATATAAATTTCAGCACGAATTCGGAAATTCTGAATTTTGGTCGAAACTTAAAAATCAATTCAAAATTTCCTGAAATTTCTAAGAGCCGATTTTTTTTTAACAATCAGCCGAAAGTTAACCGAATTCTGATATTGCCGATTTGCCTTATTTCGCTTACAATATTGTGAATGAAATATGCTTATTTTATATATAATTCCTAAATGTCTAATAATCGGCAAGAAACAAGAATTCTTTTAATAAATTCCGAATTTTTGGCGAATTTTATTAATAAGCCGAAATATCATATTTTCGAAATGGATAAGCTGAATTTAGGCAGAATTGTTCCGAAATTCTATATTTCCGAAATGTCCATTTCGACAACAAAACAGCGTATCAAAATATTGTACCAAATTTCAGCACGAATTCGGAAATTCCAAATTTTGGTCGAAACTTAACTTAAAGTTGATTTTTAAGTTTCGACCAAGATTCAGAATTTCCGAATTTTGGCTGAAATTTATTAATGGCCGAATTTAGGCTGATTTTTTTTGGCAATCAGCTGAAAGTCGGCCGAATTTTGATATGGCCGATTTGCCTCATTTCGACTAGTGTTATATACTTTGATATTATTATTCTTGATGAATAATAACTCTTTTCATTTGTTGAAAACCCCGTAGTTAAAGAATTGGTTTCTTTATTAATTGTCTTTGTGACAATAGAGATTTGTTCTCTATAAACCCCTTTAAAACTTCACCCTTGCCTCTTTCGAATAAAACTACATATTTAAATCCTTCATCATTGTATTTATTTACAAACCTTTCAACTATAGCATATTACATATAACTGTAAGAGTTCGACCAAAACTCTTATTTTGTTAAGGGTGTGTGTGTGTGTTGAGTTAATCCTATAACTCCACTTCAATGAAGAAGCTAAATGTGTGTGTATAAAATGTGAATGTAATGAGTTATAAAACTCCAACTTCAACTAGAAGTCAATGTGTAATACTTGAGCAAAAGCTCCACTTCAATACGAAACAATAAATGTAATTGTTAAATTATATGAGCAAGAACTTCTCTGTCTTTCGCTACTCTTTATTATTACAAGTTTTATCTTTTTATATAAAATTACATATTCGTATGGTAGTACATAATTAATAATAAATGAATTTACATAATTGAAACTAATCTTAAACCTTAAAACCAAAATCTAGATTGGTAAAAATCATATGATAAGATAATATAAGTATATAATATAATATAATATAAATATAATAAAATAGAAATAAAAATAGAATATATATGAAAATAAAAATAATAAAAATAGTAAAAATAGAATAATATCAAAATAAAAATAGAACTGTTACAATAACTACTGTGTGATCTTTTATATTTAGTTTTTTCCCTGCTTTAGTTGTCATTCCCCTATTTTCTTTGAAGGTATAAATAGGCCAACAGTGCAAATATGCATAAATCGGACATCCTATTTATGAAAATTCATAAATCGGAAATTCCTATGTATAAATCGGAAAAAATCGACTGCCTATATTTAATAAATCTTAGTAAATTTAGCCATCAATCGGAATCCTATTCATGATAAAACCGTCTTATTTTTTTTCTATTCGACTAGTGGAAAAATACTTCTACTTCACTTACTCACGTACCTTTCAGATCGTATTTACGATTTTGTAGTTGTTATCTAACAGAACTGTCGCACTGTATTAAAATAGGATAGCGATATACGAAGAAGTGTAAGCTATCAGCATGACTAAGGATCGAATTTGTTGTGTAATTGTGCTTGCGTGCTGTCCAGATGTGACAATATCATTCATTAAATTATTAATTAATTATTAAATTATTTTAATTATTTTATCATTTCAATAATATATTTATAATATTTTAATCATCAATTTATTTCACTGCCTAACTATTAAAAAAAATAAACGAATGAAATTCAGTATTAATTATAATAATGAAGAGCTTTTGAAATTATCTAAAGAAAAGACGCACTGGTTAATTGATTATCAAAGAACCATATTTAAAAGTGAAAATATTTTGATATTTAAAAAATATTTCCTGAAAAAATTAAGAATATTTTTTAAATTTGATGAAATTGAAATATTTTTTAAAAAAAATTTCCTTCTTGAGATTTATTTAAACTTATTTATTTGATTTACAGATTCATGAAATATTTCTATACAATAACTAATAATAGTTCTATTATTGCTCTTTTCAAATTAGTGCGATAATGTGATGTAAATCAATTTTTATAAAAACCGTAAACTGAATACATACCTTATTAATATGATTATATAAAAGTTTTGTATTACATATAATTTACAGATTTAACAAATACCAAATGATGATGAGTCTCCTGTGCATCTATTTATTGCATTTTGATCTTTTTTTAATACCTTTATATATAGTCTTTATACTTATTATAAAATTGACTAAAAACGATTACTAGCGATTACCTTGCAATTACCTTTGCTTATTTGATTAAAAAAACTTTATATAGCTTTATATAACCTTTATATTTGCAAAAAAAAATATTTTTTTTATCTTTAACATAATATTTGATATATTTTTAATTAAATAAATCTTTGAAATCAAGTTATTTATTACATGTGCAATTTTATTGATTTTATTTCACTATAATAATTATAATAAATATATTTTTGACAAGTAGAAATAACTGTTTAATAGATATATTTTATTATTTTATATCAAGTTATTTAAGAATATGGGTTTAATATAGGTATTTGATTTTCGTCGAGCGAAAGTCAAGTGATTTACAAGTCACATTACAAATTTTTATTGGCTAAAAATGATCAACGATCACATGAGATCAGTTGTTTTGTCACATTACAAATTTTTAGGGTATACAGATAAACTGTATGGTACGAAGTGCTATTTTGTAGAAATTAATTCGACTGTACGATTAATTTTCTATATTATATTATCGTACGTAACACAAAATAATATTTTATACCTGTGACCCGAAATATAAAGCAAATTCTGTTGACCAAATTTTACTTCTAATCTAACTAACCCCAATCTTAACTAACCTAACCAAACAACTCTAACCCTAACAACCCTAACCCTAACAACCTTAACCTTAACTAACCCTAACCTAACTATTTCTAACCTTCCTGACCAGTTAAGGATTGTACAAATTTTGTGCACTTTTTTTGTAAAATCGTACAGTACAAAATAGCGTTTCGTACCATACAGTTTTCGTCATACCTAAATTTTTATTGGCTGAAATTTGAGGATCAGTCACGTGATATTTGTTTAAATTTTTTACATTATCGCACTAATTTGAAAAAAGCGATAATAATATGTAGTAATAATAATATTAAGCTGATTCAAGAATTTTTGTGATTTTTATTTACTATTGTTATTTATTTATTTATAATGATATGAATGGATATAATGCTATTAATAATTTTCAAAACAACCATCACCATCATCAAAAATACGGGAAACCCACTATTAGAAGTATTCATCAATCAAATGATCAATAATAAAAGTAAAGAATTTTCATCATCAATTCCAATGGTGACAACAGCAATAATGCTCACACTAATATCTCCAAAGATACCAACACAGGATAAATGCAATCAACACCAATGCCCCCAATAAGAAATGATAGTAGTAATAATTATAATCAATATTATTATCAACCGAATTCATAGCATTAGAATTATGTAGTTAGAATCTATAATTACAATAATCATCACCATCATTACATTAATTATCAATAATAGTTTCAGACAAATTTTTTCTAATAATGACCATACATTATGCAGGTTATTATATGGTGTCTTCGATACTATCCTAATTTAATATCCTCAATACTAAAAAATTATAACATATTATTTTAAAGACAAAAATAAAAAATATATAATTTAAATGTTATTACAAATTATTATTATAATTATTATAACAAGAATTTGAGTAGGGTATTTCATTATCTTGAAGTTTTAGTTTGCCATTGCAAATTTTCTATTTAAAAATACAATATATTTATGTACATTCAATAATAATTTAACCAGAAAAAAAATAAAAAATGAATAAATAAGATAAAAAATAATTCAAATTACAAATTATAATCGATTACTTAATTAGAACTTACTCACCTCATAATATATTATGAGTTGAATTTAGAAATTTTTATTTATGAAATAAATAATAGTGCTTTATAAAAAAAAACGTTGAAATCATATGTATATTTAAAAAGAAATAAACCTACAAAGTCTAGTAGATTACAAAGATTTTGATTGATCCCACGGAACTAATGAAAATTGTAAACGATATAAATACAACCACTCTTTCGATTTCAAACTTCGTAATTTCCAAACGTTCCCAAGAATTTTTTCTCTTTCCCTTGGCAATAGTTATAATATATGAATAAACTAGATGTCAAGAATTTACAATTCAAATGATAATTTGGATAAAGATTCGGAAAAATTAATTTCTTTTAAAACCAGCAAGAAGAGGGTAAGTCAGTACGAACAAGTTCTAATCTAAAGAAAATCCATCGATAATAAATTGACATATGTTTTTTATGTTATGAAATGTAAATGAAAGACTTTCTTCATAGTAATTTGCTAAATTAACCATATCAAATGCCAAATAGACGCAAAAAAATTAGTATATAGTAAATATTCAATTGGAATAATATATGTAAATTTGTGTAATAGAAAATATATTGCTAATCTACTTAATGAATTAATTTATACTTTAAAAACAAGAGTTCCTGGTCAGATTCGTTTTATTAGCTTAAATTTTTAGTTTTTTTTGCAATTTATAAATAATAATTTTATTTCATATTGAAAATAGTAAATCACGTGTTATTTGGAAACTGGATTTTTAAAAATTACATGAGTAATTCATTAATTTTCTAATTTTGAAATATTCAATGAAGCATTATGAAGATCGGGTTAACATGTGCACCTTTGTAATTCCATTTTTGAAAATGATTAATAATACCAATATTAAATTGTAAAATGAAAATTTAATATTTATAAATCCATGACAACTTCAAATTTATATGCGTTTATTTCAAATAATAAAATTATTCATTTATCATTTTGGTTTTCTTATATATATTAATTCTTTGCTTTGAATATATATATATTCCGGTTTAAGCTCTTACAGAAAAATAAAGTTTTTGAGTTCAATAAATTTTATTATAACTTTAATCAAATTATTACGTAAATGGAAAATATATATTCCAATGAATGAAACTATAAATATTAAAGAGGAAGAATTCAGTCAGTACTTGAAATCAGCTGAAAAAGGAGACAGTGATGCACAACTAATTCTTGGTCAATTTTATGAAAAAGGAATTGGAACCATAAAAGATGAAGGGAAAGCATTCCAGTGGTACCTGAAATCAGCTGAAGGGGGAAATCACATTGGACAAAACAATCTTGGAACTTGTTATCGAGATGGGATTGGAATCATAAAAAATGACAGGAAAGCATTCCAGTGGTACATGGAATCAGCTGAAGGTGGAAGCAGTGAAGGACAACTAAATCTTGGATATTGTTATGATGAAGGAATTGGAACCATAAAAGATGAAGGGAAAGCATTTCAGTGGTATCTGAAATCAGCTGAAGGGGGAAATCACATTGGGCAAAACAATCTTGGAATTTGTTATGAAAATGGAATTGGAATTATGAAAGATGAAGAGAAAGCATTCCAATGGTATCAGAAATCAGCTGACGGTGGAAGCAGTGAAAGACAACTAAATCTTGGATATTGTTATGATGAGGGAATCGGAACCATAAAAGAAGGGAAAGCATACCAGTGGTATCTGAAATTAGCTGAAGGGGGAAATCACATTGGACAAAACAATCTTGGAACTTGTTATCGAGATGGGATTGGAACCATAAAAGATGACAGGAAAGCATTCCAGTGGTACCTGAAATCAGCTGAAGGTGGGAGCAGTGAAGGACAACTAAATCTTGGATATTGTTACGAAAAAGGAATCGGAATCATAAAAGATGAAGGGAAAGCACTCCAGTGGTATCTGAAATTAGCAGAAGGGGGAAATCACATTGGACAAAACAATCTTGGAACTTGTTATCTCAATGGAATTGGAACCATAAAAGATGAAGAGAAAGCATTCCAATGGTACCTGAAATCAGCTGAAGGGGGAATTCCCATTGGACAAAATAATCTTGGAACTTGTTATCGATATGGGATTGGAACCATAAAAGATGATGGGAAAGCATTCCAGTGGTATCTGAGATCAGCTGAAGGTGGAAACAGCGAAGGACAACTAAATCTTGGATGTTGTTATTGCAATGGGATTGGAGCTATAAAAGATGAAGAGAGAGCTTTCTGGTGGTACCTGAAATCAGCTGAAGGAGGAAATCACATCGGACAAAGCAATCTTGGATATTGTTATGAAAAAGGAATTGGAACCATAAAAGATGAAGGGAAAGCATTCCAGTGGTATCTGAAATCAGCTGAAGGTGGAAACAGTGAAGGACAATTAAATCTTGGATGTTGTTATGAAAAAGGAATCGGAATCATAAAAGATGATGGGAAAGCATACCAGTGGTACCTGAAATCAGCTGAAGGGGGAAATCACATTGGACAAAATAATCTTGGAAATTGTTATCGATATGGGATTGGAACCATAAAAGATGAAGAGAAAGCATTCCAGTGGTACCTGAAATCAGCTGAAGGGGGAAATCATGTCGGACTTTACAATCTTGGAACTTGTTATCTCATTGAGATTGGAACCATAAAAGATGAAGAGAAAGCATTCCAGTATTACCTGAAATCAGCTGAAGGGGGAAATCCTATCGGACAACTAAATCTCGGATATTGTTATTACAATGGAATTGGGACCATAAAAGATGAAGGGAAAGCGTTCCAGTGGTACCTGAAATCAGCTGAAGGAGGAGAAAAACTAGGACAAAGTTCAGTTGAATATTTCTATAGAAATGAGATTTCATATGTTAAAAAAAATCGGAATAAATTAGAACATCAATGTATTAATTGTGAAATTTTAAATCAACTAAATAATACATGTACAGATTGCAAACTTATTGAAATGCCAAAATGGACTAGTGGTAATTGTGATGTTGACAACATCATTCAAATGACTCAATTAGATGAAAATGCAAATGAATGGGAAATTTGGAGATGGATAGATTATAGTAAATTGATTAATATAGAATATTTAGCTGAAGGAGGGTTTGGCAGTATTTGGAAAGCAGAATGGATAGATATGCCTGAAGAGGCATTTGAATTTTATAAATCAAATCAAGTTGCCTTGAAGAAACTTAAAAATTCACAAGAAATTAGTTCAGAATTTTTAAAAGAGGTAAATATTAAATAAATCAAAATATATGATATTATTATTATTTATATTAATTTTTTTGTAACTATAGTTAACTGCAAATTTCCAATGTCGTGATAAATATGTTTTACCAATTTTGGGTATAACCCAAGATTCAATGACAAAAGAATATGCAATAGTTTTACGACATATGAAAAATGGAAATTTGAGAGATTTTCTTAATCAAAATAAATTATTACCTTGGATTGAACGATTATGGCTATTGAATTCATTTATTAGGGGATTAAAGGCCATTCATAGTAAAGGATTTATCCATCGTGATATTCATCCTGGAAATCTTATGATAACTGAAATACCTAATAATTTANAAAATGCAAATGAATGGGAAATTTGGAGATGGATAGATTATAGTAAATTGATTAATATAGAATATTTAGCTGAAGGAGGGTTTGGCAGTATTTGGAAAGCAGAATGGATAGATATGCCTGAAGAGGCATTTGAATTTTATAAATCAAATCAAGTTGCCTTGAAGAAACTTAAAAATTCACAAGAAATTAGTTCAGAATTTTTAAAAGAGGTAAATATTAAATAAATCAAAATATATGATATTATTATTATTTATATTAATTTTTTTGTAACTATAGTTAACTGCAAATTTCCAATGTCGTGATAAATATGTTTTACCAATTTTGGGTATAACCCAAGATTCAATGACAAAAGAATATGCAATAGTTTTACGACATATGAAAAATGGAAATTTGAGAGATTTTCTTAATCAAAATAAATTATTACCTTGGATTGAACGATTATGGCTATTGAATTCATTTATTAGGGGATTAAAGGCCATTCATAGTAAAGGATTTATCCATCGTGATATTCATCCTGGAAATCTTATGATAACTGAAATACCTAATAATTTAAAATATAAATTCATAAGATTAGGAGATTTAGGACTATGTAGATTAGCAAATGAAACCTCATCATCAGGAACATATGGTGTATTGCCATATATTGCACCTGAGGTATTGAATAAATATCAATATTCACAAGCTTCAGATATTTATAGTGTTGGAATTATTATGTGGTTCATTTCAACAGGAAAAAGACCATTTGCTAACAGAGCATATAATGCAGAATTAGCTGTTGATATTTTCAATGGACTTCGACTAAAAACCAATAAAGACACACCTCAATGTTATATAGAATTAATGGAAAAGTGTTGGCACAACAATCCACCTGAACGTCCAAGTGCTGAAACAATTTATGACACATCAGAAAAATGGATTGAAGATTTGCTGTATGATGAGAAATCAACAGATTCACTTATGTTTTTAAATGCAGAACAAAAAATAAATGGCTTAAGTGAAGATGAAGATTTATCTTCTCCTGAAACTACTCATCCTGAAGCATACATAACAAGTAAATTTTTACCTTCTGATTTTAATAAATTTCATATAGATGATCTCAATTTTGATGGTCGCTAAATTTAATTTGTTTGGATTACAACATAGCAAGAAGTTTTTAAAATTATTTTTTAAAATTTCTTAATTTATTGGCCATTTTTAAGTTATAATTACATGGAATTTATCCTATTTTGTCTAGTTTATGTTATTTTAAGAATTCTAGTTATTATTTCACATGATTATAATTTTTATGAAAATAAATAAATATATTGTATTATTACCATTTCTAATTTATGATATTATGTATGATTTTTTTAATAAATAACTTTAATTTAAAAATAAATTATTATTTACAGAGAATTAAAATATATAAATTTGAATGCTAACAAGTTCAATACATTTTTTTAAAATTAATTTAACTAATTAAAAATTTATTTGTATAACAAGGTTTTCTCCATTTTTCTTCAAATGGCAGGGATGGACTTTGAAAGAGGAGATGTGAATAGGATATCTTTTTTCATTCGATAATTTTCATTTGAATGATGGATGATGGATGATGGATGTTAATATGTATGTGAATATAAAAAATAAGATAAATGTGATCGATACAGAAAATCAATAAAAAAAATATAATTTTACCTCTTTCCAACATCCATCGCTAAATCTTGGCACATTTAGCTTATAATTTTTGTAGAAGAGATACTTGTGAAAGTAATTCATATACTTCGTCAGATTCAACTAGAAACCAATAATAAAAAGTATAGAAAGTTAATTATCTAATATTAAATGTTTCGCAATAATTGAAGCAATGGCTAAAAAAAATATTCTAAACACGAAAAATTTTAATGACAATCATTGTAACAAAAATAAAAAATTAAATAACGAACAATTAAAATAAAAAAATTATTTAATTCCAGCATTGTGCATTTAATTATCGCGAAATTAAAATGCCATTATCTAAAATAAATATTGTTCACACAAATTACATTTCATCATTATTGGCCAATATTAAATTAAAATTAATTGGATGGAATTTTGGAAAGTTCTTGAATTATTTTTATGTCGATGAGCTTTTACAAAAAACGAAATGGTAATTGAGTCACAACTTTTAGGCTTGATCCAATTACAATAAATTATAATTATATAACAAATAACAAAGGATAAATGATATTTATGCATAATTTCTTCCGTGGCATTTTGAAGATGCTAGGTCGCAATCATATTTTTTTTTTAGACTTCTTTCAATCACATTTAGGTTCGATGTACACAAGCTGAGATATTGTAAAATACTGCACGTTTGCAGATTCAGGTATTATACATGCCAAGTTGCAACAACATCATAAGGAAATTTTCATTATTTTTCAATTTGGATGCTAAAATAATTTTATTATTATCATTATTATTTAGTGCCGAGTTGACGCACTTTTGCGGTATGATCTCATTTCGTTTTTTAAAATTGATAAAGGATATTATTTGCGATTAATGCATATGATCTGTTAAAAAATTTACCTTTCTCATTTCAGCGAAGAAGTCAAGGGGCGGATTGGACATATGTGGAGGTAGTTGTAAAGGTGGAAATTGAAGTGGTGAATGTAAAAATGGGTTTGAGAGGAATGATAGTTCTGGAGGTAACGATAACGGTGTTAATTGAAGTGGAAGTTGAAATAGAGGTCGTCGTTTTGGTATAAACGGGCGGACACGGTAAAAAAACAGTTGGATTACAAAAGATAGTTTTTACGCATTTGTTTTTATAAACGTTAGTATGACAATCTTTATTATTAGGAATGCAGGTAAAAGCTTTGTTTCTTTTTTGGGGTGTAAAGATATCGGTAGTGGTTGTGGTAGTACTGATAGTGATGGTATAAGTGGCTTCGGACTTGGTGGTGGTGGTGGTGGAAGTGGTGGTGGTGTCGATAGAAGTTGTAGATATAACGGTAACAGTGGAGTGTGTTGGACAATTCGAGGGATAAACGGTTGTAGTGTATTTTCGTGCCTGGATAATCGTGTCACATTTTCTAGCAGTTATTGGTGTTGAGAATAAAAATACTGAAACAATTAAAGTAATCATAGCGAAAAGGAAGTTTCTATTTAACCACATCATGGAGGATTGATAATAGAGCAAAATATTAATTCTTGTATATAGAAAACTATCAAGCAAGTGACAAAGGATAAATGCACAAGTCTCGTATATTNGGAGGTAACGATAACGGTGTTAATTGAAGTGGAAGTTGAAATAGAGGTCGTCGTTTTGGTATAAACGGGCGGACACGGTAAAAAAACAGTTGGATTACAAAAGATAGTTTTTACGCATTTGTTTTTATAAACGTTAGTATGACAATCTTTATTATTAGGAATGCAGGTAAAAGCTTTGTTTCTTTTTTGGGGTGTAAAGATATCGGTAGTGGTTGTGGTAGTACTGATAGTGATGGTATAAGTGGCTTCGGACTTGGTGGTGGTGGTGGTGGAAGTGGTGGTGGTGTCGATAGAAGTTGTAGATATAACGGTAACAGTGGAGTGTGTTGGACAATTCGAGGGATAAACGGTTGTAGTGTATTTTCGTGCCTGGATAATCGTGTCACATTTTCTAGCAGTTATTGGTGTTGAGAATAAAAATACTGAAACAATTAAAGTAATCATAGCGAAAAGGAAGTTTCTATTTAACCACATCATGGAGGATTGATAATAGAGCAAAATATTAATTCTTGTATATAGAAAACTATCAAGCAAGTGACAAAGGATAAATGCCCAAGTCTCGTATATTTTTATAGAATTTCTTTTTTTTTTTTTGTATGCATAATTTCTTCCGTGGCATTTTGAAGATGCTAGCTCTCAATCATATTTTTTTTTAGACTCCACTCAATCAAATTTAGGCTCGAAGTACACAACCCGATATATCATTGTAAAATACTGTTTGCAGATTCGGGTATTATGCATGCCAAGTTACAACATATAATAAATTGGTTTAAGGAAATTTTTGTTGAAGAATGGTATTTTTCAATTTGGACGTTAAAATAAAAAAAATTATTATTATTATTATTTAGTGCCGAGTCGCGGTATAATCAATTTGTTCTTTTAGTGATAACCCATTTGTGTTTTATAAAATTCCTTTTATGCAATTGGTAAAGGAAATGATTTCCGATTTTAATAAAAAAAAATTTTTAATTTCGTGCGTAAATACAAAGAATTCAAACGATTAACGAATATGATCTGTTAAAAAATTTACCTTTCTCAACTGCTATTTCTCCAGCTGACAAACTTAAGGCATTTAACAGTCTTTCGTGGTGGTATTATTCTTCTTGGAATACTTCTTCGTCTCCTTTATCGTTATTGTTATTATCATATTATTCTGAAAATTTAAAATTATTACAAAAAGCAGTGCTACCGTGGCACTGCCACATAAACAATTTCCTTTCTTAAAAAAATTTACCAAATAAGGGATTTCATTCTTTATATATATGTATATATATGTTAATATATTTCGTATCGAAATATAAATTTATAATTTAATACAAATATATGTACCTAAAACTATTAAGTATATAAGTAGAATAAAGATTATATTTATATTCTACTAAAAAATAATATTTTATTTCTTATATATATATCGAAATATAATATAAATACATCTAAAACTATTAGGTATATTCGAAGAAATAGAAATCGAAATCGAAATAGAGTAAAAGTAGGAGTAAAAATAGAAAGTAAATTCTTTTACCCAAAGAACTGAGGTCGTAAACATGGTTATCATGACAATCTAGAATTTCTTCTTGATGATATTCAAAGTCACTTCTTAATTAAAGAATTATAATTACCTTGTAAGTACTACAGCCCATCTCTGTACGACCAAAAACCTATCAAATATTTCAACCTCCTTTGTTTGTAGGATTTGAAAAAAATATATGCGCACGCAAGATGCTAAATGTTTAAAGTAATTATTATTCACCAATGCTTTAATATTAAAATAAATAAATATTTTAACAATTGTAATATTCAAAATAATAAAAATGGCACATGACAATTTCTTTTATCATATACATGTTGATCTTTTTAAATTCAGCCAACTCTAACCTTAACTTTTTTTGCCTAAAATTCATTCTCTTTTATTCAATCAACACGTAACATCTAATAATATTTGCTATTGTATAATACTGAATGACACTTTTTTCAGTATATAAGAAAGCGAAATATTATAATTAAATAAGTGTAAAATTATGTATCATCTATTTTCTTTTACCTTATACTATTTATGTCACAAGAAGAAAAGCATGCAAATATGTTATACAGCTGATTTTACAAATCGTTTAATAAATTACTTTTATCACTCTTTTTTCTCTCTAAAACATCAAAATTATTATTTTTTATTATTATTTCTTTAATTATACCACCGCCACTAATATTAATGTCCTTAGACTATTTTACTTTTATTATATTTGATAATATTTTGAAAATTTTTAAAACGTACCAAACTGGCTAAATAATATTTTATTAATAATTTTACAGGAAGAAGAAAAGAATGGATGATAACAAACTCATTGGTGATGTTAATTACGTTTCATTTTATGCTTTATATTGATTAAAACATCGGAACTTTGTTATTAATTTAAATAATGATGAATGTTTGTTGTATCAAGAACGACCAACCATATAAAAGTTAAAAATATAATTGTAATAATTTTTTAAAACCCTCAAACGTGGAAACACGAATAATTTTTATTAATGAATCGAATAATCATATTAAAAAGGAAAATCGATGTCCCTACCCAAGGAACTTTGGGAGTCTAAAACAGAGTGGCAGAGTGACGAAAGTTTATGAGAAGTACCTTCGCTGTTCTCAATTATTTTCCTTGGATGATTTTTTATATTCCACAGCATAATGTTATCTAACTATAGAATTGATTATCATTATTGGTATTCGTTGAAAATTATTATATTAGGTCGGTGCGTTTTATTTAATTAGTTAATTTCAAATTCCTTCTTTGCCTAATGGTGATATTCTAGGTCCTATGATACCGTCGTTCTTACTACCGGGTTTCTAAACATTATCAAACAACTATTTAACCAGTGGCATCTCATCAAATTTCATTGTGGAATTATGCCCAATGAGTTAATAAATCATAGAAAGATACTGTTGGAGGAGTTGAGGGAATTTGAATGATGATGATGATGATGAATAATGGTTACTTGTTGTAATCTTATCTTATTGTTCCTTCTATCATTATCCTATTTATTATGATCATCTAGGAAGAAATATCGATTGAGATATATCAACAGTAAGTAAGAATATATATCTATGATGCAAACACCAATTGTCATTTGGTAAGAGCTTGAAATTGTTACTTCACAAGTTCTCATCAAATTCGTAATGAAATATGCATAGTATTCTTTAATGAAAACATATAAAGAAACGGGACTTTGGTAATTATTAACACTTAATAGTCAAACACGGAGAGCAGAATAGTTATTAAATTCGATTAGGTTCGTTATGTTTTCATTGTTCGTCCAATTTTATTTCCTGAGATGAATTGAAATTAATTAATCAAAATTATCGCTCTTTTCAAATTAGTGCGATAACGCAATATAATTTATTTGTATAAACAAATATCACGTGATAAATTATCATTTTATCCAATAAAAATTGAGTGTCCTTATCCTAGACCCCCAAGAATTTTCAAATTTTATTGGTCCATAGTTTAGCAGGTGATCAGAAATATTTCACGTGTAAGGGCAGGGCAGGTGAGCAAAAGTTTCATTTTTGATAGATCAGGGGTTATTTTTTTGATATATTAAATTTTCATGTGACAAAATAGTTATCTTTTTGATGCATCTATAAATAAACAATTATAGGCATATCAAAAAAATAACCACTTTTTTCACACGTATCTTGATATATCAAAAAAATAACCATAAGTCTATCAAAAATGAACCTTTTGCGGCAGGTGATCGAAAATATTTCACGTGCGAAGTTCACATGATGAAAGTACGTGTGATGAATATTAGGTGACAAATATAGTTTCCGCATATAAAAAAATTCTAAGTCCTAGGATATTTAATAAAAATCGATATTCGAANTTCGTTATGTTTTCATTGTTCGTCCAATTTTATTTCCTGAGATGAATTGAAATTAATTAATCAAAATTATCGCTCTTTTCAAATTAGTGCGATAACGCAATATAATTTATTTGTATAAACAAATATCACGTGATAAATTATCATTTTATCCAATAAAAATTGAGTGTCCTTATCCTAGACCCCCAAGAATTTTCAAATTTTATTGGTCCATAGTTTAGCAGGTGATCAGAAATATTTCACGTGTAAGGGCAGGGCAGGTGAGCAAAAGTTTCATTTTTGATAGATCAGGGGTTATTTTTTTGATATATTAAATTTTCATGTGACAAAATAGTTATCTTTTTGATGCATCTATAAATAAACAATTATAGGCATATCAAAAAAATAACCACTTTTTTCACACGTATCTTGATATATCAAAAAAATAACCATAAGTCTATCAAAAATGAACCTTTTGCGGCAGGTGATCGAAAATATTTCACGTGCGAAGTTCACATGATGAAAGTACGTGTGATGAATATTAGGTGACAAATATAGTTTCCGCATATAAAAAAATTCTAAGTCCTAGGATATTTAATAAAAATCGATATTCGAATGGTGTGACACATGGTGATAAATAAACCTACCCCTGATAAACCCTAACCCTATCCCATGCATTATGTGAAAACATAGGATAAAATCCTGAACCTCGGGGTCTAGGTTAAGATTATCCATAAAAATTTGTAATGTGACAAAACTCGTGCGATCAAAGATCACTTTTAACCAATAAAAATTTCCATACTCTATCCCTAGTGTTGGGATTTTATAATATCAAAAAAACCAATTCAATCAAATAAATAGATCAGAATTACCTAAATAACATAGAAATGAATTAATATGATTAATTATAAAAATAATATAATTAAAATATAACAAAACTTACTAGGACATAAATCGGACATAGATTTAGTTAATTCTTCAAGTTCCATTTCGAAATTTTCTTCATTCTTCGGTTTTGGAAGATTTGAATAATTAAGAAGTCGACTGGTATAAATTGCTTGTGGATGTGTTTGATAGTTAAGAGGTGTTTTAGTTGTAGTTGTTGTATTGGTTGATTCTTGATTTGTTAAAAATCCTTCAACTTTTTTAATCTGAATTACAATTTCCGAATCTTTATTTTTCCCGTATTCTAAATAATCATTATAATCATTCCAGGATTTTCGCAACTCGGAATATAATTCTTCAAAAGTGGGTCTATATGTAACTCGAGCATCCCAACACCTCATAATTGTTCTTGTAATTAGTTTTGGAGTATGAAATGGAATTTTTGGTCGTAATCCATTACATATTTTAATAGCTAAATCTTTATTATGTGGAATATCAAGATATGGGGAAAAGCCCGTAACTATTTCGTAAGCAATAATTCCATATGAATATACATCAGCTGCTTTTGTATATTCTTCATCACCACTTAATACCTCTGGAGCAATATATGGTAATACACCAAATATATTCTTTTTCAGGATTATTTGGATTTGCCCCTATTAGTTTACTTAATCCGAAATCTGAAAAGAATATGTAAAATTGGATGATAAAATATTTCAGGATGGAAGTCTTGGTGAACTATATCTAATTTTTGAATCTCCCCAACCTGAAGTTAAGTTCCATAGATATACCAATTTTTGAAACCAATTAACATTATTAAAATTAATTTTTAAATATTCTCGAAGAATTCCATCCTTTGCAAATTATAAAACCATCATATATTTGTATGTTTCCGGATCTTGTGTAATTCCATAAAATCGAATTGAAACAAATTTAGTGCGTACTTTTAAGTGAATTTACATCTAATAATATAAACATTTTTAATTTATGGTTAAAACGTAAAATAGTAATTTGAAAATTAAATTTAAATATTAATTAAACTATTTACCTCATTTAAGACGTCACTTAAATTCACAAAATTATCAAACTTTTTTAGTGCCATTCCCTTTCCTATATCATATCTTTTCCATTGTTGATTTTCGATGTCCCATTCTTTAATTGGTTTATCAATCCACCTAGCATAATGTATTGTTCCAAATCCACCTTTACCTATTTGTTTAACATCTTTAAATCTATCATAAGATATCCATTCTATTAATTTCCAAAAATCATTAGGATTTAGTTGAGCATCTTGAACGAATTTATCTATTTTGTCATTTCCACTTGTTCATTTATTAAAATCATTTTGTAAATGTTTCAAGTTACATGGTTTGCACCAATCCCAGGTATTCATTTCTTGATTGCATTCTAAGCATATTTTACGAGATGACATTTTTTTGTTTGCTTTGCTTATGGTATGATAGGTATAAAATTTTTTTTTTGAAAATATTAATGCCATTTTATGATTTGATAATATTTTTATCTCCTTACACAAAATACGCAAAATATTAATCTTATAATTGAGCAATTAGTCACACAAGAAATTATGTGGTATTGTGTAAGCCTGTGAAATAACAATATGCATATCACTACTACAGTTATTTTTTTCCGAATAAATCAAGTAATAAAAATAACACGCCGCATTTATTTATTAATCACGCGAAAAAAAAATAAAACTTTTATTTATTTATTTTTTCAACATTTATTAATGATATTTTAAGGAAATACGTAAAATGCCAATCCTAGAATTGAGCAACCAAGTTTATGTTCGAAAAATAGTAATTGCATTCAGATTAAAAGTGATGTAAAAGGTAATTTCTTTGGTGAAAGTATTTGTGTATTTAATTAGTCACACAAAATGACAATATGCGCATATAACTACTACAATTATTTTTTCAAAAAAAGAAATAAAGATTTTATTTATTTATTTATTATGAACCAATTTATTACATAAATAAATTATTAATTTATTTAATTAAATTTATTATAATCTTAATCTTAAAAAAAATGTATTGAAAATTGTTAGCTATCAAATTTTTATATCCTAATTCTTTGAATATAAATAATTTATTTTTAAATTAAAATTGATTATTAAAAAATTTTAAAAAAAATAAACAAGTTATAATCAAGTAATCGATTAAATTTGATCATTTTTAATAAATAAAAAAATAAATGAAAACAAAAAAAAAAATTCATAATTATTATTATCAATTATTTCAGNTTTTTTCAACATTTATTAATGATATTTTAAGGAAATACGTAAAATGCCAATCCTAGAATTGAGCAACCAAGTTTATGTTCGAAAAATAGTAATTGCATTCAGATTAAAAGTGATGTAAAAGGTAATTTCTTTGGTGAAAGTATTTGTGTATTTAATTAGTCACACAAAATGACAATATGCGCATATAACTACTACAATTATTTTTTCAAAAAAAGAAATAAAGATTTTATTTATTTATTTATTATGAACCAATTTATTACATAAATAAATTATTAATTTATTTAATTAAATTTATTATAATCTTAATCTTAAAAAAAATGTATTGAAAATTGTTAGCTATCAAATTTTTATATCCTAATTCTTTGAATATAAATAATTTATTTTTAAATTAAAATTGATTATTAAAAAATTTTAAAAAAAATAAACAAGTTATAATCAAGTAATCGATTAAATTTGATCATTTTTAATAAATAAAAAAATAAATGAAAACAAAAAAAAAAATTCATCATTATTATTATCAATTATTTCAGCGTAAATGACAAACATAAACTCAACTCAATAATAACCCCATCATATTATTACAAATTTTGACTAATTCTGTAAATACAGTTCATCTTTTGCAATATCTAGACAAAGCCATTCTTTTTCTGGTCATCTTTTAACTACAATTGATTTTTTTTGCATTAGGCCTCTTCCAAGCTCCTTCCGATACATTCCAGGAAATCTGAATTTTATAAAATTTACCATAAAGAACCAACGGCAGAAATAGTGAATATGGTCTGATTCATATATTCTTCTTTGCCAATATTCCAAAGAAATATTTCGTAATTTCAAATCAGAATCAGAAAAAAATTAATTAAAATAAATTTCCATTAAAAATAAATAATATAAATTTCTCACATATACTTTCAAAGGATCAATTCTATTAATCAGTATCTAACCTAAAAATTCAGGTTTTATCGTTCCAAAATAATTTATCAACAGCCTCAGAAGTTCCTTTTAAGTTTATTATTATTATAATATTTTTAAATTCTGAAAAAAAATAATAAATTACCCAAATCTTAGCCAGTAGTTAATAACATCACAATCCTTGTCTAGTAATGAATTGTATGCGCTGCATCACTAATAGTATTAATAACATTAACAATAAATAATAAATAATGATTTAATAAATTTGTAAATTAAATTATAAAAGTAAATTTGTTAGCTTACTCAACGATTAACACTCGCTAATCAAAATAACTTTAGCATTCCTCATTCGGCAAAAGAAATTCAGCACGACTTTTTTCCTGAACATTCAAAACAAATGGAAAAGAATAGTTTTTTTTTTTTGCTTCTACATTTATTTTGCCAATTAAATTCGAATTGTCTTTCATAAATGAGAGAAAAGTTTTCTAGATCGGCTACACGAAGTTGCCGTATAAATTTATTCTAGCGTCTGTGATTCCATTCCATACTTGCATACCATTGAAAGGTTTAACACCTCACGTGACAAGTCCCATTTGTAAAAATTATAACCTAATTTTTGCAATTAATGCAATTAAAAGATATGATATGTAATATGATGCAATAAATCCGATTTTCTTTATAGAATTTTTGGAGACTTTTTTACCAAAAAAAAAAATTCCACGTGAAAATCAAAAATATATTTTATTTTATTAGCATAAATAAAAAATAATCAAATTTAATCGGTCAATTACTTGATTATAACTTATTTAATAAATAATTTTAATAAATAAAATTAAATTATATTAGAAATTTGACGTTAACAATTTTTAATACATTTTTTTTTAATATTTTAATAAATTAAACTTAATTAATTAATAATTTATTTATGTAATAAATTGGTTAAATTTGCTCATAATGAATAAAAATTATTTTTTTCGCGTGATTAATAAATAAATGTGGCGTGTTATTTTTATTACTTAATTTATTCGGAAAAATTATTGTAGTAATGATATACGCATATTGTTATTTCACAAGCACACACACCACCACAAAATTTCTTAACGAATTTCGTGTGACTAATTAAATACACAAATACTTTCGCCAAAGTCCGAGGAAATCACATTTTCACCGAAGTCCGAGGAAATTAACATTTGCAACATTTTCAATCTGTATAATCTTATTGTAACTTACATTACTTACATTCTGGTTTTTCAAATGTAAACTTGGCATAATTGAAGTCGTTAAAATAGTATTGTGAAATAATTAATAGTTTTAATCATTAAAGGCTAATAAAATTATCTTCTGATTCTTGAAAGTTTGATGTTAAATTTTATAATTATAAAAAATGCCCAAATGATTTTTTTAAATTATTATTTACAGAGAATTAAAATATATAAATTTGAATGCTAACAAGTTCAATCCATTTTTTTAAAATTAATTTAATTAATTAATAATTTATTTATTTAACAAGATTTTCTCCATTTTTCTTCCAATGGTCATTGAAAAAACTGATGCGGATATGATACCTTTTTTTCATTCAATAATTTTCTGTTGAATGATGCTAACATATATGTGAATATAAAGAATAAAATAAATGTGATATATATAGAAAATCAATTAAAAAAAATAATTTTACCTCTTTCCAACATCCATCGATGAATCTTGGCACATTAAACATATAATTTTTGTAGAAGAGATACTTTTTGTGAAAGTAATTCATATACTTCGTCAGTAAATTCAACTATAAACC
The DNA here is from genome assembly GCA_003547095.1 of Diversispora epigaea. Classification (NCBI taxonomy): domain Eukaryota; kingdom Fungi; phylum Glomeromycota; class Glomeromycetes; order Diversisporales; family Diversisporaceae; genus Diversispora; species Diversispora epigaea. Next base: position 280,414 of record PQFF01000054.1, on the reverse strand, counting down.
AATAATAAAAAGTATAAAAGTTAATTATCTAATGTTAAATGTTTCGTAATTATTGAAGCTACGGCTAAAAAAATTTTCTAAGTTCAACGTTCTACGAAAAATTTCATTGACTATCAATGTATTACACTGTAACAAATTCAATTCTTCTAAAATAAATATTGTTCACACAAATTACCTTTCATCATTTGCTAAATTAAATTGTAATTAATTGGATGGAGTTTGGATTATTTTGTGCCGTTGAACTTTACAAAAAAAACAAAATGGAATGGTAATTGAGTATATCACATAACTTTAGGCTACTAAAAGATTTTATCAAAAATTCAATGAGATAATTAAAAATTCAGTGATGAAAACAGAATATTTAGCCAAATAACAAAATTAACAATAATTGTTTCGAAGCCTTTTTTTTTTTAAAGGAACTTGCATGATACAACGACTTGGCACTATGATTATGGACCCTTTGAATCAAAAAAATTCGCAACGCGAAAAAAATAAATAAATGCAATACTTTTTATTCTAAAGTGAAAAATACAAAAATAAACCTTATTTTTTATTAAATTGATCATCTCATAACTTTTAGGCTTGACAGTATGGTTATGAAAAATTTACAAACTTGTCGTGATACAGAAAAAAAAAAGAATAACCATTCCAACTTGAATAGAACTTGCTCGTTTTCTTTCAAAGTTTACTAAAAATATAATAAGAATTAAATTTTTGTGTAATGTGGACTGTTTCCGGAGAAAATGTTTAGCCAATCGGAAAGCTTTTATCTCACTGCGATAATTACGTAGATTGAATAGGTAAATTTCCTATATATATTGAATATTGCTATTAAGATATTTTAAGAAAATCAAATGCAAGGTTTTGTCATGGTTTGTTTTTAATTGTTTGTTAAAATTTATGTATGCATAATTTATGAACGAAATTTTGTTCATTCTACGAAAATATTTTCTGAAAAAGAAAGAATGGCTTTTTGTTTTTTCAAAAGGCATTCATTTCTTTGAATATGCAAGGTAGAAGTGTTTTTTTAAATAGAAAACAGTAAAATAATAAATTATAATGCGGCTATATAGATTTAATGACGTAAATATCGGACCATTGATCCGTATATTTTAAAGCTTAAACGAAGCCAATTAAGTGGTTATATAAAAAAAATATTATATAAGTGCCCATAATTTTACTTCCAATGAACCATCATGTTCACAAAACATATATGTTAGAAAATTCGTATTCAAATTTTCATAAAAAACGCGAGAAAACTTTGTCATCAATAAGCTACATGGAGAAAGATTCACCGTATTTCGGTAGTTGCATGGCGATAAGTCCAGACAGTCAAAGAATTGTTACTTTTAGTCCAGGTAAAGTAAATTATTAATCATTTATTAATTATTATGATGATTATTTCTTTTTCTTTTTTTAACCGTTAATAATATTTTAATAATTTTTAATATTTTTAATAATTTTTTTTAATAAATCTTTGATAACTCATAAAACAATAGAGACATATAACTTAAAATTATATTATATTGATGATTTAACTTCAATTAAAAATATTTTTACACTTAAATGTGATATCAATGAAGTCAATTATAAACGCCTTTGTTGGTCTATAGCTATATCTAATTGTGTAGGAAATGAACGTCTTATTGCATTATCTTGGTTTGATGCAGAAAAATTCCGTCATGATGATAAAGTTAATAAGCAATCTGGTAATAATGAAATAGACATTCAAACATGGGTTATCTCTACTAACGGAAAAGAAATAAATACTTCTTTAAAATCAATTGGCGGCGTTATAAGATTTCTTGATAGTGATAACAGTGGTAAACCGTTAAAAAATAAAATAGTAATCATCATAGTTAATGCATCAGGAATTTATAAAGAAACCATGAATCATGACGAAAAAATAGATAGATTTCCCTTACGATCCAAGATTGAACGATTCAAATTACCCCCAACAACTTTCAATTAGTCTTTCACGTGATCCTTGGCAAAATTCATTTGAACTCTTACACACAAGTATTATAAAATCTTTTGAAAATCGACACCAAATCATTGAAATGTATAGTTTAATTACGGGTAATCTAGAGATATTATTTAAGCGTCATGAACCTTCGGTAACTCCCAACATAATTCGTGGCTCTTCTATCTTTGCCATTTCTCAAAATGAAAAAATTTTAGCATTTTGTCGGGGAACCATCAGCAGCATTACATTATACTCTATGGAAAACGGTTTGGAAATTGCAACTAAACAATTAGAAGGTCAAAGAGGAATTTATAAAATTACGGCTATATATTTTATTGATGATGATAGCAAACTTTTTATAATTCTTGAAGAAAAAGAATATTTACAAGTTGAAATTCTTAAGCGTCAAATATTTGTAGTATGGGATTTATTTACAACATTCGAAAATTCCATACGTCAAATTGATTATTCCGAAACTGCTACGAACCCCTTAAAAACGGATGTCACATATAGATTGATGAATTCTCATGGAAAGATATTTGCGTTTAGAGACAGTAAAGATATTTTTTCGGTGTTAGATCATCCAGATGCAGCTTCAATTAGAAAACCTTCAGAGAAGACAATAACAAATTTTAATAAAATACTTCCGAGTGGTATTACTAGGAGTGATCACGACTATCATGTAATTTATACTGTAGATGGGAAAAAATGTGATACACCAGAAAAAAATCAAATAATCATAAATAATGTTGAACCTTGGCATCCAAACAAACATTATTTTCGAATATCAGTTTTCTTGGATTCTGATAAAAGAACTCAACTTATTATATCGCAGAACACTATACAAGTATGGAAATATCGTACTAATCCCACTATTGGAAAACGAGATAAACATGAGCGAGTGTTAGAATACATCTGGGCAAGGAATAAAGTGATAGAAGTTCAAAAGCTAAAATGTAGAGAACGAGAATTCGTGCTAAAAGTTTTAGTACCTTCTACTAAACAATCCACACCAAAAACAATGAAGATACATTGGCCAAATAATGTAAATGTTCTCGAAGGGGCATGTCGAGCACTTTATGTTTTAGAAGAGAAGAAACATAAACATTCCATAGCTAGTTTCGAGAATGTCGATCAAATTGAATATTTAGGTGAATGTATACAAGGATTAGTACGAAAATATATTACAAAATATGGAATATTTCGATTAACAAGTATTAGATATCCAATTATGAAATATCTTATTAAAAGTTATCAAGAAAATTTAATAAAACATATTTTAAATAAGAAAATTAATAAAAAAAATAGTAATATATATATACCAAAATCATATAAATGGGGAGATAAATCAACAACCGAAATATCAAAGTCAGATTTACATCATGCTATTTTATGTATTCAAAATAGAGGAGATTCTACAGTAATTTTAAATTATTTAATTGATTATTATACCGATAATGCTAAAGAATATAATCATTATGGTTGGATGTTTACTGTAAGCGAGGCCTTACCCTTACTATATGATTGTCGATTAAGTAAGTTAAAATCTTTACTTTCGTTTAATTAGATTAAATTAATTTGTCACATTCAAATTGAATTGAACTTTCTTCGTTTAATTTTCAAAAGGTGAACTTGTTCGATATTTATTTAAAAAACCATGTTTTGGAATTACCGAAGCTTACACTCCTCCATTACGTCTTAATTCTTATGATCAAAAGGAAGGAAATAATGCTGCAAAACAAAAGTTCCATAATTCTCCATGGTTTTTCTTAAAAAACCTATTTACAAGGTAAATTATAATTATTGATTATAAAGAAGAGTGAGTCGGGTCATTTTTATCTTTTTACTAATTATCTATATTTTTTTTTTTTTAAAAAAAAAATGGGATATAAAATATTATGATAGGACTGAAACTTCACATAAGGATCATAAAGTTTATATAGTTCCATTACCTGATTTTACAGTATACCCCGATCAAGATCCTGAACCTGATGGTCTTGAAGATCGTAGCGAAAATTATTCAAAATATTTTTGGTTTCTATTNTTGTCGATTAAGTAAGTTAAAATCTTTACTTTCGTTTAATTAGATTAAATTAATTTGTCACATTCAAATTGAATTGAACTTTCTTCGTTTAATTTTCAAAAGGTGAACTTGTTCGATATTTATTTAAAAAACCATGTTTTGGAATTACCGAAGCTTACACTCCTCCATTACGTCTTAATTCTTATGATCAAAAGGAAGGAAATAATGCTGCAAAACAAAAGTTCCATAATTCTCCATGGTTTTTCTTAAAAAACCTATTTACAAGGTAAATTATAATTATTGATTATAAAGAAGAGTGAGTCGGGTCATTTTTATCTTTTTACTAATTATCTATATTTTTTTTTTTTTAAAAAAAAAATGGGATATAAAATATTATGATAGGACTGAAACTTCACATAAGGATCATAAAGTTTATATAGTTCCATTACCTGATTTTACAGTATACCCCGATCAAGATCCTGAACCTGATGGTCTTGAAGATCGTAGCGAAAATTATTCAAAATATTTTTGGTTTCTATTTACTCTTTTTCGAATATCTTTGTTGCCCCGTAGAAAAGTTATTAAGAATACTAAAAAAATGAGTCCTTTCCTTCGTGTTATTAATGAAGAGAAAAGTTATGAAATCTATCAGACACCCACTATTATGGCAGTCTTAGATTTTAAATGGTCAGCTGCCCGTCGATATTTTATTCGTCATTTCGTTATGTATATATTTTACGCCATTTCATTTCTTATAGCAGTTATTCCATATTCAGATGCAATATTAAAAATTAGCCTCTTTGTATATTTTTATACTGGATGGTATTTAATTGCTACGGAGATTGTGCAATTACTAAGAGAAGGATGTCGTCGATATATAAATATTTATTATATGTTTGATCTAGGATCATTGTTATTGCCGTTAGCAAATATGGCGTTTATTTTACATGACCGTAAGGTATTCGTTTTGCAAAATAAAGTATCTAATTCGATTTTAGCGTTTACAGTTTTAGTTATGTGGCTTCAATTGGTAGGTCTTCATTTCTCCCACTTTCTCTCTTTCTCTCTTTATCTTGTTCAAAGCAAATTTTTTTATTATTTTATTATTAATTTTACATTATTTTTATAATTATTATTTATTCTCTGTTCCATCAATAATAATAGTTATTACTCTTGAGATATTTTGAAGGTCCAGGACGTTTTATTCATATCGTCAAAAGTATTTTAAATACAATTTGGCTATTTTTTGTAGTCATGTTAATTGTCGTACTTGCATTTGGTCACGCTATGTAATTATATTAATTAATGGATTTTATTTTTATTATTTTATATATAACTAATTTATTTTTATGATCCTCTTCAGGTTCATTCTTATTAAATATGCGGATGACATACAAATTCCTACTTATAAAATTAAAGACACTTCGAATTCAGACTTATTCTCAAATATAACAATTTCTCAGAACTTTGATAAATCTTCCCGACTTGATAATTATTATTCACATTTCCTCTCATCAGTCAAAGCTGTATTCTTTTGGACTAATGGACGATGGGATCAATTAGATCAATGGAATAGTTATCCTGTGGATGTAATGAGTTTACTAGGAAGTATAATATTGGTGTTAATTTTCCAAAATATGTTGATTGCATTTATGAAGTAAGTATATTATTTAATTATTATTATAAATTATAAATTGTGCTCTTTATAAAAGTTCTATAAAAGTTGTAAAAGCTATAAAATTTTTGGATTATAATTTCATTTCTCTTAATTTCCTTAATATAGTGCTGCATTTGATAAAGCAAATAAAGCAGGACACGCAGTAGCTTATACATATCGCGCTGAGCTTGTTGCTGAATATGAAGCTTTAGAAAAACCTTTTGATAGTAAGAGAGGTAGTCCTCGATACATTTATTATATCCCTGATCCTGATGTGATTACCTGTCTTACGAAAACTAAAAAGGTCGAGAATCAAAAATTACGTCTTACGAGTACAGATTCTGATTTTAGTGATGGTGATGATGACTGTGATGACTGTGATGACAATAATGATGAAACTGATGATAATGAGGATGATGGTGATAAAGACGATAATGATAATAATGATGATGATAATAATAAGCAAGGTGATAACTGATAATTAGAATTCTCATGTGTATAAGCGTTTTTAATATTAAAATGAATTAAGTATTATTATAAATTTTATTCATCCTATTCTAACATATAGAAAATGAAGATTCTTCAAGTTTATTGCCTATAGACTTGGCTAAATTTAAAAAGAAATGTACTACTATGGATTCTTTTGATTCAAATTATGGTATAATTGATAAAATTTCATTTATTGATGAAGAAATTTTTCCGTTAAAAATTACTTCCAAATTGAACAAGAAATCACGAAGAAATCAGGGGTCGTACAAGAATGAACATTTATCCAAAGATCCAGTTCCTACTATAATCGTTGGTGATCAATTATTAGTGCATGAAAGACTTAACAATCTGGAAAATGGATTTAAGAAATTCGAAACGAAATTAGACCAAAATTTAGAAACTATTTTGAAAACTTTAAATAATCTCAAATAGTGGTGTCTAGGAAAAAACTTTCATGATTTGAAGAAATTGGGCGATTATATATGTAATAGTATATACATTGGGATTAAAAATATGTATAAATTATAATCCTTATTTTTTATGACTTCAATGAATCAAATAACTTTTTAAGAAGGTTTTTATGCTATTTTTGATCCAGGTTGAGATTGTAAAAAATAAGTTAAATAAGTGCAATAATTTATTCAATAATCGACGACTCAGGAAATATGTAATAATTGTAATATTAATAATCGCGTGAACAACTATTTAAATAATTCCTCTAATAAATTATTAAAAATAAATAAACAGAAAAAAAAAAGCCAACTTCATATAATTTATATTTATATGCCTTAAAAAATTGAAGCTTATAAAATTATTATCCTTAATGAATTATTTTCAAAAGATTGATGCAAACTTTTCCAGACATTCATATATAAAAAAAAACCAAATTCTAATAATCAAAGAAAATTATTTCTTCAAGCTAATTGCCATTTTTTTTTAATTTTTAATTTTTTTGTAATTATCATTTGATAAGAAGAAATTACAAAGTGATATTCTTTAAAAATAATTACCGAGAGAAATGTTTTAATGTATTAATAAGTTTTATTGTTGGATCAAAATATTTTTCAATAAAAATAATTATAGCTCCTCACTATATTGCCCTTCTAAATTTTCTTCATTAAAATTAATTTCTATCTAAATTATTGCTAATTTCATTATTTTGGTTTTATGAAAAAAATTAGCGAAGTTATATTAATATATTAAGTTACTATATTGAATCATTGTGATTAAACTATAAATTAAAAAAAAAATTTCATTTTAGTTTTGGAAGTATAAATTGCTTGTGGATAAGCTTTATAATTAAGTGAGTTGTAGTTATTGTTTTTATTTTTGTTTGATTTTTGAAAAATTATTCAGCTTCTTTAATTTAATTTATAATTTCGTCACGATGCTTATTTTTCTAAATCAATTCTTCATCAAATCTAGATTGTTGTCATTAACATCAGGATATGGCGTGATTATTTCATAAGAAATAAATAATCGCAAATGCTATCTTTAGGAGCTATATAATCCGAAATATATAAATAACGGTTATTAAAATTGAATAATAAAATATTTTCAGGTGGAAATCCCGATGAATATGTAATATCTTTGAAATTTTTCAAATAATACAATTATCTTTTGTAATTCCAAAGTGACTGATGAATATGTTTCCGTGATTCTCGCCATCTAAATAATATATTTTTTAAATAAATCCCGACCTCCCATATATTCATAAATCGATTTAGCATAATAAATAGTACTGAAACCACATTTTGTTAATTTTCAAACTCAAAGATTATGTGATTTCTACATGATAGTTCGAAAGTTTGAAGTTGGATCATGTGCTATTCATGATAACAAAAAAACTTATTTCATCAAGTTTTAAATATTGTTGATTAAAATACTGCTTTATAAAATATAATTTAAGAAATGGTAGAGACGATAAAGTGATGAACTTATATCAAATACAAGTAAAGAGATATTATTTTATAAAATATTTTCAAAGATCAAAGATAGTGAATAAAAAGAACTCGAAGAAAGTGAATAGAAACAGAAAAATAAAATACCAGTAAAAATAAAGATCAGAAAAAAATTAATTGTTAGAAAATTATTAGTAAAAATTAATAATAAAAATCATAATTAGAAAAATTTGTTAAACAGAAAGTATTAATATAAAATCAGGAAATTTTTAGAAATGTTAGTAATAAGAGTAATAAGAAAAAAGCTTAAAAAAACAAATAAATATAAATTATTGCATTTTATGCATTATGACATTACGGAATTTATCTTGATTTGCCGAAACAGTTACGGCTTAGCCGAAATGCCGTAATTCCTGAATTTCGACGGCACGTATACGTATACGTGCTTAAATTTTTTTTGGTTTAGTTCCAGCAAATTGTTAGTAATCAGGTGTTAATCATTGTACGAATTTCAGAATTTCATCTGTTACTAAGATTTTTTCTACTAGTTATTTCGTTTTTTTTATTTCGTTTCCTTTTGTTTATTTCTATTGACATTTTTCAATTAAAAATTTCATTTATAGTAGCGATTTTCTTATTTGTATCCATATCCAGTTTCCTGGTCATTACTATTAACAATTTTAATTTTATTATTTTTACTAACTCGTACATTCTATTTTTCGACTAACAATTTATTGCGTTTAACATTTATTTCTTTAACTAATGATTTCCTTTCTATTCTACTATTGATTTTATTCATACTCTTTGTTTCTTTTATAAATTTTTTTTTTGCTAATTGCTAATATTATCTTATTTCTATTACTACTAACTTTCATTTTTCTATTATATTATATTATTGATGAATTCTAATACCAATCATTCATTCTTTTCATTGATGGTTTTTGTTTTCTTGACTCGCATCTTGGCGGTGAGAGGGTTGGGTCCGGTGAATTTTGGTTTTTTTGGCTGGTATTTTGAGTTAATAGCCTGCTTGTATCAGCCGATCAGTGCTGTACGATTGATGCACATATCTAATAGTTAATTTCCGAAAATTTGCTCCGAAATAAATTAAAAATAAATTAATTATTATCATGTGAAGGTACGCAAATCTATTCCTTTTACCTTAATAATAATAATAAATCAACCTTTAAACTATATTATTTCATATGATACTAATTATTTTATTAATTTGCAAATTATTGAAAGTAAGGCGTAATAGAATTATGAGTTCATTTCTTACCTTACGGAAGAATCTTAATGCCTTTTTCGTGAGAAATTTTTAAAATAAATACAGCCCAAATATTTGAGTATTTTTTGATCTGTCTCATGCTATAAATCTCACTAATTCTTACCTATAAACTAAATATAATCATTTAAATTAATAATGCAAAAAAATACGTTAATCGTTATTCTCATTATTGCAATCTTCAGCAATTTTATTCTTGCTGCAGTACCCTTCAAATTGAGAAAAGTCGAATTACTTGAAAGACAATGTGGTTGTTCTTCGGGTTTATATTGCTGTGGTACCGAATATTGTTGTTTTAATGGTGACAATTGTTGCAACGACGGCTCATGTTGTATATCGGGTTATCAATGTTGCGATGAAGGATGTTGTGCAGGTAGCGCTAACATAGCACGATATTAACATAATTAACGACACCAACATCATTAAAAACAAGACAGTTTCAAGAATTACTTGATAAAAGCAAGACTTCTGGCTAACGAAAAGCTGTCAAAATTTCGAAGAAAATACACTAGTGTTAAATATGATTTCGTTATAAAAACTGACTCAAGTGACCTGATAGTATTTATTTTAAAGAAAATGAATTTATTTTTCATTTCTAGCTTTAATTTTGATGTATTTCTCACTCGTTTTATTATATCTACTCTCTCCGTTATTTAAATAATAAATATAATTTTAATTATCTTGAGATTATTTATTTTCATAGCATTCGTATATTTGATTTTCTAATTGATTCTAATGATAAATAATAAATTGTTTGCATTAAATATAAATATAACTCATATGGACGTGTGATCCATTCATTACATTTCGTTCATTAACATCACAATCTTGCTAATTTATCAGCCAACTATTTCCATTCTTCTCCTTAGCTTTTATCAACTGGATTTTTATGTGTATATTTATTGATAATAGTTCTGGATCAATATTAATATTATTTATTTACAAGAAATGATAATACTTCTATATTGCTCACCACATTTAATAAGTAACTAGAAAATGCAATGTCATGGGCTCAAATCTTTTAAATAAAAAAAAAATAAGAAAAAATAGAATGATTATTTTAATTATATTATTTGCATTCCTATTATACATATATTGTTTACAAATTATAATGAATAAAATTGACTTTCACATCTCATCATATGCACTCGTATTAATACAATATTTTTTAGAATGTAAAATTTAATTGATTAGAACAATTAAAAAGAGAAGAACATTTGGAAAATGTATTACTTAATGCCAAATCAAGGGTTGGCCAACATTTAAATCTCTATAAATTATGACAAATTGTAAATTAGAATTATATAATTAAAAATAAATCATTTTGAAGATATTATTGCTAATACTTTGAATCAAAGATATCAAAAGATATACAGTGTTTAACACTTAAAAACTGAAATCAAGTAATTTGTCACATTTTTCGAGACAAAAATCAAATTGAACCTAAATGACCCAAGAAATCGATTTATTCATACTTACGAAGAATCATGTGATTTCCGGATTTGATCATCAATTTTTATTTGCCGAGAGCCGCAAAAGTTTCATTTTTGATAGATCAGGGGTTATTTTTTTGATATATCAAGATGCATGTAAAAAAGTGGTTATTTTTTTTGATATTCCTATAATTGTTTATTTATAGACGCATCAAAAAAATAACTATTTTGTCACATGAAAATAATATATATCAAAAAATAACCATAGATCTATCAAAAACGAAATCTTTTGCCGAGAGCCAAATATAAAAACGTGATCTTATAAATAACAAATCAAAATCTATTCACGTAATTGTAGTACGTTCACATTCACACTGATCTTCTTTTTTGTTGTGTTACATTTGTATCGTGTCCCATTACTTTATAAAAATTAATAATTTAATTTCAGTTTTACTAACCTCTTGAGTTACAAAATCATTTAAATTTAAAAATGGAAAATAATCAATTTCATGGCTTTAACTAAAGCTCTCAACCAGTCCAATTTGGACCGGTTTCGGTATAAAAATATATAAACTGAAATATTCAGTACCCAACTTAACAGTGAATCAAGTATATTTTATTGTACATAATTTGTATCATGGTATAATTTTCACAATATTTCTATAGAAACTTTTTTAATTAAAACGAGCCAAATAAAATATCATGAATACAAAGCTCCCCCTAACCTAAACCTCTTGTTTATTAATGTAATAAAAATAACACGCCGCATTTATTTATTAATCACGCGAAAAAAACTAAAAATTTATTTATTTATTTTTTCGTAGTGAAACTATTATTATTATTTATTATGAACCAAATTTATTACATAAATAAATTATTTATTTGAAAAAATTATTTGGGCAGTTTTTTATTGAATTATAGAATTTAACATTTAACCTACAAGGTAATTCTTGATTAATTAGCCTTTAATATGACGAAGCATTTATATATATATATCAATGTATTTTGCAAAATTTAATGAATACATAAAAAATTAAAAAATAAATTATGAAAATAATTACGAAAAAATATTTAAAAAATCGGGTACATGTAATTTGGATGTAACTAAATAAAATATAAAAATAAATTAATATTTTTTTTAATTGTAAAAAAACACAAATAAAATAATTGATACTTACTAGCACTTGAAGCAGAAGTAGACTTGTAATTGATTTTGGAGTATGAAATCGAATTTTTGGTCGTAATCCGTTGCATATTTTCATAGCTAAGTCTTATCATTTTTTTTAAATTTTTTTTTTTTTAATACATATAAATTTTTTTTATACATACAAATATCTTTTAAATTTTTCTTTCTTATTTTTTTTTATATATCAAATAATACCATTTTAAATTTTCTGTTTGTATATATTTTATTTTTTTTTTAATTTTATTTTTTGTATATATTTGCTTTCATATAAATAAATTCATATTATAAAAATTTAAAATTTTTTTATTTAATCAAAACAAATTTTAAGGAAGGTCAATGTAATTATTTAATTATAGTTATNCAAAATTTAATGAATACATAAAAAATTAAAAAATAAATTATGAAAATAATTACGAAAAAATATTTAAAAAATCGGGTACATGTAATTTGGATGTAACTAAATAAAATATAAAAATAAATTAATATTTTTTTTAATTGTAAAAAAACACAAATAAAATAATTGATACTTACTAGCACTTGAAGCAGAAGTAGACTTGTAATTGATTTTGGAGTATGAAATCGAATTTTTGGTCGTAATCCGTTGCATATTTTCATAGCTAAGTCTTATCATTTTTTTTAAATTTTTTTTTTTTTAATACATATAAATTTTTTTTATACATACAAATATCTTTTAAATTTTTCTTTCTTATTTTTTTTTATATATCAAATAATACCATTTTAAATTTTCTGTTTGTATATATTTTATTTTTTTTTTAATTTTATTTTTTGTATATATTTGCTTTCATATAAATAAATTCATATTATAAAAATTTAAAATTTTTTTATTTAATCAAAACAAATTTTAAGGAAGGTCAATGTAATTATTTAATTATAGTTATTTTTATTGCCAAAGCATTTTTCAAATTATAGCTGAAATAAATATATATATATATATTTAATTATCGCGTCATAGTCTGTCTTTATTAATTTTTTTATTTTTTATTTTTATTTTTATTTTTATTTTTTTTATTGCAAATACTCCATAATAATAATTATAATAAAATAATAATAATAATAAAATAATAATAATAATAAAATAATAATAATTACAATAAAGTAAAATTACAAGTATTATATTATTTTTTAGTCAACTGTTTTAATTAATTTTAATGTTGAATTAGTTTAATATGATATTTTAATAAATTTAGATAAAAATTTAAGCTTTAAATAATAAAATCATATAAAATTAACAAACAATATTTATCTTCCTCCTTTATAATTCACTCTTCAAAAAATCTCCTTAAACCATCAGCACTAAATATCCATGGATCATTAATTTTAATAGTTTCAAGCGATTTTAATACATTCTCGGCCATTTGAAATGATGAAAATCTCATTTATTCATTAAAATAATTATTAAATATTGCTATTACTTAAATTATGTGAAGATAAATTATTAATTTAAAATTGCCAAAAATGTATCTATGGTATGTGCATTTAAATAAATCTTTCTTAATTTTGTATCGACAGTTTCGAAAATTTTTATAATAAATTTTTGAGTATACCTATCACATAAATAAATCGAACGAGAATAATGAAGACACTTTAATGTCTCTTTTGACTAATAACCCATGATAATGAATTATGATCTAGACAATAAATTGCACCAATTGATAGATTTTCTAAAAGTTTTTGAACTATAATGATCTTTGTTAACAATTTCTCTTGACTAACTGAATCGAAAGAATAATGCATGTTTAAAATATTATCACAAATTAATGTTAATGACTCATATAATATCCAATCAGTTTATCATATCCCAACGACTCTAATTTCTTTGGGCACCAGAATTGAACCAATTAAATCAATATAATTACGAAAATTTTCAAAAAATTTCCGGGAAATCTCATCAATTTAAAATCATCTAAAATTGTGCACCGATTTATTATTAATTTACATATCCCGAAACAATATTCTCGATTTGGTGGCGGAGATTTAATCATCATCATCATCATCATCATCATCATCATCATCATCATCATCATCATCATCATCATCATCAGTCGTCGTCGTCGTTGTCGTCGTCGTTGTCGTTGTCGTCTTTATTGTTATTATCTTGATCTAGACCGTTAATTTGTTGTGGATATATAAAAATAAAATTAAATTTATGAGTGAATGATTATGAATAATCAAAAGTAGCTTGAGATGGTGATGATGATAAATCAAATCCATTTCGAATAAGTAAAGTTATAGCTTGAGCATTCATACATAATATATTATATAATTTCGAATACATAATACTTTCTTCCTCAAATTTTATCATCTACATGTCATTCGTTCCCAAAGTTAATTCCCAAAGTATAGGTATAGTAACTTTACACCAGATTCGATTAACTGATAATGATGAATATAAATCTTGAGTTGAACGAGATGAGATGATTGAACATTTCAATTAATATTTTCGTGGAAATCTTAGTTGCTATTTTTTTTTTTGTCTAAAAAATAAGAAATAAAAAAACATTTAGTGTCATGTCAGTTTGTTGATTTGATAGATTTTTATTGAGCGATCATCTTTTTTGCGCAGTTTTCGCAGTAATTTTTTGTACATTTAATAATAATTAATTTNTTGATCTAGACCGTTAATTTGTTGTGGATATATAAAAATAAAATTAAATTTATGAGTGAATGATTATGAATAATCAAAAGTAGCTTGAGATGGTGATGATGATAAATCAAATCCATTTCGAATAAGTAAAGTTATAGCTTGAGCATTCATACATAATATATTATATAATTTCGAATACATAATACTTTCTTCCTCAAATTTTATCATCTACATGTCATTCGTTCCCAAAGTTAATTCCCAAAGTATAGGTATAGTAACTTTACACCAGATTCGATTAACTGATAATGATGAATATAAATCTTGAGTTGAACGAGATGAGATGATTGAACATTTCAATTAATATTTTCGTGGAAATCTTAGTTGCTATTTTTTTTTTTGTCTAAAAAATAAGAAATAAAAAAACATTTAGTGTCATGTCAGTTTGTTGATTTGATAGATTTTTATTGAGCGATCATCTTTTTTGCGCAGTTTTCGCAGTAATTTTTTGTACATTTAATAATAATTAATTTTTATTTTTATTTTGTGTGATTATGATCTCCATTAATTATTATGCATAAATTTCTGGACAAAGAAATAATGAATGTTCATTTAAATTGGTTAGATAATTATGAAATACTAAATTTTATAAATTTCTTTGATTTATCATGATAAATTTAATAGATTAAAAAGCTTCCATTAATTAATGCTGTTCTCTCAGCACAAGGAATACTAGTAATTAATAATTATGAATGAATTATTCTGCTTCTTTTTTCAATAATGTTTATAAAAAAATTTGTAATATCACGCAACAAATAAGCTTTGTAGTGTAAAGAGGGAGATAATCTGAAAATTGATTCGTGTTTGTTTGTATTACAGAAATATTTGAGTACAAATTTGGATTGGCGACAAAATAGTTTTTATAAAAAATCATATGATTCTTAAAAAATAAAGTTAATAATTAAATTATTGTTTTCGAATTAGGCAAATAAGGTAATTACACATCAAAAATATCATAAGTGATTTAGTTAACCAAATAGTGATAAATTGAAAAGTCAAATGACAAAAATCAGACAATGTAATTATTTTTTATTCATAAATTCGAAAAAAAATATATATGAATATTAAATAAACGAATATTCTCGATTTACGATTTTTGAATACAGAAATTTATTTGACAATTCATTTATTATAAATATTGTTTTCTAAAATTAATTAATTGTTAATTTGGGCTGAATCAGTTTAAAATTTGTCGATCAATCATCTAAACAATCTTAATTTCATAGAATTCCAAAAACCATTATTTTTTTTATACCAAGTAACGATGAAAAATATATTGAGATGTCATAAAGATTTTTAATGGAGAGTTTGTATATTTGACATTTTTGTTTTGTTGATCATTTCTATAAATATTTGTGTACAAATATATAAATAAATTAATTTAAACTAATAATTAATATTATTGGTGAAATATAGTTAAATTAACATAACAGATATAATACATAATAATAATATTTAATTAAATTACGAATAAATTTTGTATAGTTGTCTTACATATTACAATACAAAATTAGAAAGATTTTAGTTCCGATTTTTTTTCGTACCAAGAGATGGAAAGTATTGATAAAATTGATAAATCTTGCGTCCCATGGTAATAAATTGTTTGAAGATCATATTTTGCTATTATAAAAACTGGAACCTGTTTTACCTCGAATTTGACAATCATACAATACATTTTGAAGAATTTCTGCATTTTTGTAAATCTTAAAATTGTACGTGTTTCGCTCGCAGTTCAGTTCTTCCGATAACACAAATTGTTTTGTAACATTCAAACAAATAAAATTTTTCTATATGCAAAATTTGTAATAAAATAAGCGCCTGCCGTCAAGAAAAAAATTTTCGTAATTTCTTCAAAATTTACAATTTATTTAAAATTCTTTTTGTAAAATGATTACCAATTATCAGCATGATGCTTATATGGGTTTTTTGTTTGGAGGAACTGTAATGGTAGGTTATCTCAACTTGAGATACAAAATTACATTTCAAACGCAACTTTTTTTTTTTTTAGCTCACATTTTCATTTCCATCTATTTCTTTTCTATTAAGGTATATTTACACAATAGTTTCGTATCTGTCTTTTTATACAAAACGCGCCCATCCACTGTTTCCAATATCAACAAAATTATTATAAACATTAGTGGCGCGATATTGTTCATAATAAGAATTGCATTGTCATTTACACCTGTTTGGGTAGACTTAACCAGTTGCAAGGTTATATACTCTCTGTCATATATTTCATCATTTTTTTTTAGAACAGGCTTGGCATTTTTTTTATTATGGCGTTTGAGACAAATTGGAAAACATCAAATAGATAAATGGGCGAGCATTATCTTATTTTCAGCAAGAACAATATTTCAAGTATGTAAAATTTCTCGAGAGTATAATTACTATTCTCTTGCAATTTATTAATGATTTTTCTTTTTTTTTTTTTTTTATGAATATAGTTGATAGCGTTTTGTTTTATCAAAATAGAGTTATTCCCAACCCCACTTCGAAATTGGTGTTCAGTTGATGTTGATCGCTTAATGAAATACGAAATAATCTCAATAGGCACAGACTTTTTAATTGATTTATATGTTACATTTAGATTAATACAAATCCTTCGTAGTGCCAACAATAACCTAAATAATCTAGCAAATGCTAATGCAAGTATGAGAGGAAATACAAAACGCACTTTATTTACTGGAGTCATGTACTGGAATTTTGTTCGTTTGGGAGTAGCCTCTATGCTGAATCTCAGTGTAATTGTGGGTCTTGTAACTAATAACATCACCCTCGATCAGCTTGCAGCTAGAATCTTTTTTAGTATATTTTTCTATATTCTAATGTCTTATGTTGTGACTGTTGATGCTGAAATTGTTAAAGTAATTAAAGGTGAAAATAAAAATAAAAAAGGATCGGATAAATCTAAACATATGGAAAACAGTTCTCCCACGAATGCAACTCATAAAAGTGCTGCTGGTTCGGCATCACTTCCAAAACTCAATACTCCTAATTCAAATAATAACATTCAAACTTATGATGTATCCTTTAAAAGATTGTCATTCTTTGAATGGGCTAATAAAATTATGGATTTTCAACATGAAAAAAATTGTATACAAGAATCTAACCAAGAATTTGAAGAAATTATTGAAGGACCTTTGGAAGATACCGATCATGATCTCGAAAAAGATGAAGTTACCATTGATACAAATCGCAGCAGCAATATTAGTGAAGGATCAACAACAATCATTCCAGATTCTGATACAATTGATATTTAAAAAATCGTACATTTATTTTCATTACATACATTTTTCATTAAACATTCCGGCACTGTAAATTTTATTAAATTCTTTAAATTCTTGTATAATATTTTTTAAATTTAGCAATTCATCACAACAACAACAACAACAACAACAACAACAATAATAATAAATTGATTTATATTAACTCTGACTTGAGTTTCTAACTTGCGATCACATGTCTTTTCATTTGTGAAAAAATTCAAATAAACTGAACAAATAAGATATTAAATAAAGTTAATTTAATAACGTACACACTAAATATAGGTTAAAAAATTGCTAAATATCACCGCAGGTGATTGTCACCACTGGGCAAAATTTAATTTATGCGGGCAAAGTTAGGGATCAAGGAATTATAAAATTTTGCCTAGTGGTGACAATCACCTACGGTGATATTTAGCAATACCCTAAAATTTAAATTGATAGACCGATCTGAAGATACGTGAGTAAGTGGAGTAAAAGTATCTTTTACAGCTCATTACACAAACTTTCGAATCTTAGCTTCAGACTTTATGCAGTAACTTTATTCAAGAAATTATAAAATTAGTAATAGAGGTATTACGGGCTGTTAACCGTTTCTCACCAATATTACCGTTATCACGAAATAAAAATATTAAAAATGTATCAAATTATTACGGAGTGTGCTGAAATTATTAAACTTATTGCAAAAATATATCACTGCTTTGGCGTGTCTTATCCCTGCTGCTAAATCGTTACAATATTTTTCTATCTTTATTATTAATTTTATTATGAAAATATGTACCAAAAGATTATTATTTTTATTATTACAGATTAAGTAAAAGATTTTCGTAATTATTCGAAATATGCCAAAAGAAATTAAAATCATAAAAATTGTAATTAAAGTCGATCCTCTTTCACATCCTAAATTACCAGTTATTTTATACATTTTCGAACTTGTTTTCTTTCATCCTTTTGTTGTCGCGTCTAAACACGTCTTTCCTATTTTTAAAGATGACACACAAGGATGAAGGATAACGTACAAGGATGAACAAAGATGAATAATCTGTCATCTAGATGGTAACACTGTCATCTTACTGTCATCTCCCGTGACCTTCGCAACATTTCGAAATCCCGTGCACATCCCATGTGGAATTCGTGCACCCTCACTATGTTACAAATTATTTACAATCAATTTTTGCTGATGGGCAAACATATATTGCATTGAGCAAAGCATAATTATAGAAATTACATCATTTAATGAAATGTTAATAAAAGCAGATACTAAAGTGATTGCTGAATATAATAATGGTATAATAGAATTTTATAGAAGAATAAATCAATCAAACATGTTTTATTGTAAATAATTTGTATCATGGTATAATTTTCACACCATCTCTATAAAAACTTATTTTATTTGACTCATTTTAATTAAATATCACGAATACAAAGCTCCCCCTAACCTAAACCTATTGTTTACAATCTAAATTTAAATAGTTATTATTACCATCGTCCTTATTACAATGAATACTAATAAAAATAATAAAATCATGTTATTAATAAGAGTAACTGATAATTATTTCTAAAAAAAAACTTAATATTATAGCCGCTCATCTACATTTTCCTCCTCCGCATTTTCATAGTAATCACCAATAACCACAGGATTGTATGTTCTTTGATCATGAGAATAAATAGCTGCATAAATATTTAATGCTTTACTAGTAGAATCAGGTAATTCTTTTCCACTTATTAAATTCCAAATATATTTAAAAACAAATTTAATTTCACTGTAAATATCCTTGGGATTAAATGCATCCAGAAATCCTTTACTTATTGGTGTTCGAATATGTTTTCCGTCTTCATCTCCTATCTTCTTTTCCAGATTATCCCCCATATCTCGATATTTACGATAATCAAATGCGTATAAATATAAAATCGCAAATAGTACCATTTCCAAACATATCAAGAATGAGTTAAAGCCTCGTGATATATTCGCACTTGACCTAATTATCATTTTGATTATTTAATTGTTTTAAAAAATTTAATAATCAAAAATTTCAATTAATCATGTCATGTAACTAAAGAATGGAATTAATTAATAGAAGTAGATGAAATAAATTACCAATATTTGGTTTCTTTGATTACTCCTGTATTTACAATATGTGAAAATAATATGCGAATATAAAAAAATAAATTAAATTAATAATAATTACTAAATATTTTAACAAAATAGAATAAAAACTTACCAGTTTCTGCCAATATAGAAAATATTCTACTTTGTACGAGTGTTACGAAAATGACCTATTTAATAAATAAATATATTTATTTATAACGTGTATCTAAATTGCAGTATAGTATATAATTATTGAGAGAAAGAAAAAAAAATAGATAAATTTACCAATTTTATACAAAGAAATTTATAAATTGGGCTTTCTTCTTTAATTGCTTCTTTTATTGTTTTATAGAATGTAAACTAGAAAAAATAAATAATAATAAAACATAAAATAATTAAATAAAAATTAATAAAATTAAAAAAAACTTATGATAAAAATATAAATAAAATAAAATAAAATAATAAACTTACCAAAGCATGCATAGCAATACTAATACTTGCAAACCCAATTAAATTACAATAAACTTTAGCGAATTTAAAACTCATACTTTCTTCGCAATAAACTCCTAACGCATTAGTGAGTAACTCTACAAAAGTAACTATGGGATTTACCACCACATATTGAAGTATTCCCCATTTAACAAATAATAAATGTGAGTTTTTAGAAGGATTATAAGTAATACAACAATATGGAAATGGATATCTCATGTTTCTAATTTGATTATTATTATAATCATTCTCATCCTTATTATTATTTTTCGAATAAAAAATTTTCTTCCGTTTTTCATCGGTCATATAATCTCCTACATATTGAGTTAATAAAGCAAAAAATGCAAATATTGCAAACGCTTCATAACAATCCCGAACTGATTCGAAGTATACGCTATAATGGAATAAACGATAGGATAACCATGTTATAATGGAATAAAGTGGAATAAGAAGGATAATTCGGATTATATATCGTTGTTGGTTTGCCTAATTACAATATTTATATTAGATTAGAATAAAAGATATCTGTTTGATTATATTATATTATATAAAGAACCTTGCCTTAGCAATAAAAAAAAAATTCGACACATACTTTATGATAGTATTGACAATGTCTAATTATTAAATAAAATGATATAAGAGTGGCAAATAATGCACATAAACCTGATACAAGCCATCCGATTAGAAAAGCTAAAAAGTTATGTAAGTAAGTGAAGATGAAAAATTATTTAGAAAAAAATTATTTGATAAACAATTATTAAAAAATTACCATCAAAATGACCATCATCCCAATATCTAATTGGATCGGTTTCATTTCTATTATCTGCGACATTTGAAATTATTTGTTTTTTTTTTGTATTTGTTTTTTTGATCAATCGAATTTTTTTTTTTTTTTAAAAAAAAAAAAAATTCGACACATACTTTATGATAGTATTGACAATGTCTAATTATTAAATAAAATGATATAAGAGTGGCAAATAATGCACATAAACCTGATACAAGCCATCCGATTAGAAAAGCTAAAAAGTTATGTAAGTAAGTGAAGATGAAAAATTATTCAGAAAAAAATTATTTGATAAACAATTATTAAAAAATTACCATCAAAATGACCATCATCCCAATATCTAATTGGATCGGTTTCAATTCTATTATCTGCGACATTTGAAATTATTTGTTTTTTTTTTGGATTTGTTTTTTTGATCAATCGAATTTTTTTTTTTTTTTAAAAAAAAAATACTTCTTTTATACATATAAACATGTAAATAAGCTTGTAATATATGTAATTTCCAGTTGATTTAAGGTAACATGTCAAATCAGCATAGAACGATCGCAATTTAGTAAGTAGAAAATCATTTAGTACGATTATCATTCAAATATGCAGGGGAACTATAAGAATATTGTATCAAAAAAGTAATTGGAAATCCCAAACCTAACAAATCCTTAATCTATAATCCTAAACTTTATTACTAAATTCGTAACCGTACTATACTAATTCTGAAACCCTCTCAATTTAGTTGTATTTTTTTTTGAATAGGTTCTACTATTGATTTTTGGTAATATAAGTACGATTATCAATTAAATAGTATGTTATTATTATCGTACTGTGTAAGAATAGTGTATCAAAAAAAAAAAAAACTAAACATAACTAAAGTTGTGGGTGATCCAAAACAATTCACCTATCGCCTAATTCGGAGCTGAAAAATATGGCGTGCCAAATAGGACAAAGGTAGGTGTAAAATTGCGCATGTATGTGAAAAATAACTCTGATGTGTCGGGGATTTTTCATAATAAAAATGAAAATCGCTCCTTTTCGGGAAAAAAATGAAATGATCTTCATGTTTTTTGAAAAAAAAGGAAAAATGAATGAATAATAAAAAATAAATAATTATTATTTTCGTTCGTTTAAAAATTTTATTTGGTAAAAGAGTCCGTAATCATAGTGTCAAGTTGCTGCATCAAGCCTAAAAGTTAAGAGATGATCAATTTATTCCATTGACGATCACCTTTTGTTTTGAGGTTTTGCGGTATCTTTGTTGTTTATTTTTTGGAAAGCCCTTTCTAAAAAAAAGTTTCAAAACAATTATTTCGTTGTTTGATAAAAATTTTATAAATAGATTTAATAAATACAAATTTTTAATAATTGTTTCTATAATTAAAGGTGGTGTTATGTAATCTAGCCGATTGTATTATATAATATTAACTAACTAATAATGTAATAATAATGATACCAACCAAAATAACCAATTATCTAGCAGTACATTTTTATATTATTGTTTTTTTTCTAAATTCAACAATTTATTATTATTTGTTTATTTATTTATAATATAAAAAGAATAAATGTATTTGTAACAACATGGTATTAGCCAATAATATTTAGAATTTTACTTTTAAGTTAAGCTATTTTATCGGCTCTACAATTAGATTCATCCATGTAAAAATAAAAAAAAATAAAATAAATTTTTATTTTCATGTTATTGAAAATAGAAAATGTTATGTTAAACTTATAAAAATTTGTAATAATTGGATATGGATAATATACAAAATTAGATAATAAATAAATAAATTTTTTTTAAAAATTATAATATTAAACAAAAATAGAAACTTATCATTTATTATTTTTTGAAAGTTTAAGAAAATTTACATATATGGTATTGTGTGAGCTTGTGATACAACAATATGCTCCGAAGCCTGAGGTTTATTATGGTAACTAAATTTAATTTATTAAATTAATTTTTATATCAGTTATTTCTCATTTAAAAAAATAGATTAATGAAATTATTAGCAATAGTTATTTATTTATTTATTTTAAAAGTTATTAAAAATGGTTAAAGTTATGCGAATAGGACAAACTAATTTTAATTGAATTTCTACAAAAATATTTATATATAAAAATAGAAAATAAATGAAAAATATTTATAATATTTATATTTAGAATTCATCGATATCATCACCTAAATTAATTTGATCAGAAAATAAAAATAGAAATTAAATAAACAAAGAATAAATTAATTTAATTAATCAGAAAATAAAAATAGAAAATTAAATCAAATGTAATAAATAAAGATACGTACTAGTAATTATACGAGAAAAAGCATCCGTTAATTCTTAAGATTCTTTCCCGAAATTTTCTTCATTCTTAGGTTTTGGAAGTTTTGAAAAATTAAGTCGACTGGTATAAATTTGCTGAAAATTCTTCAGCTTTTTTAATTTAAATTACAATTTCTGAATCTTTATTTTTCTCTTCTTTTAAATAATCATTATAATTATAATAGTATTTCCTCAATTCATCATCTAATTCTTCAAAAGTAGGTCTATATGTAACTCGAGCATCCTAACACCTCATAATCACTCTTGTAATTAATTCGGAAGCATAAAATGGAATTTTGGGTCGTAATCCATGCATATTTTAATAGCCAAATCTTCATCATGTGGTATATCGGGATATGGAGGAAAGCTGTAATCATTTCGTAAGCAATAATTCCAAATAAATATACATCAGCAGCTTTTGTATATTCTTCATCACCACTTAATACCTCTGGGACAATATATGGTAATATACCAAATATATTCTTTTTTTCAGGATTATTTGGATTTGCCTCTATTAGTTTACTAAATCCAAAATCTGAAATCTCCAAAAAATCTTTAAAACTGGTTGATAAAATATTTCCAGGATGGAAGTCCTGGTGAACTATATCTTATATCTAATTCATGAGTCTTCATTAACCTGAAAGATAATTCCCGCAGATTATATAATTTTTGCTTCCTATTAATATTATTGAAATTAATTTTTAAATATTCTAGAAGATTTTCATCTTTTGCATTATCTAAGACCATCATATATGAGTGTGTTTCTGGATCTTGTGTAATTCCATAAAATCGAATTGAAGCTTCATATTTAGTGTATGTTTTTAAGTGGATTTTCATCAAATAATATATCAACATTTTTAATTTATAGTTAAAACGATATATTTTAATTTGAAAATTAAATTTAAATAATAATTAAAATATTTACCTCATTTAAGACATCGTTGAAATTCACAAAATTATCAAATTTTTTAAATGCCACTTCAAAATTACCATATCTTATCCATTGTTGATTTTCAATATCCCAATCTATAACTAATCCATCAATCCACTTAGCTTAATGTATTGTTCCAAATCCACCTTTACCTATTTGTTTAACATCTTTAAATCTATCAAAAGGTATCCATTCTATTACTTTCAATCTTTATTGGCAATTAGTTGAGCATCTTGAATTAATTTATCTATTTTGTCATTTCCACTTGTCCAATTGTTAAAATCATTTTGGAAATGTTTCGAGTTACATGGTTTGCACCACTTGTAATGTACATTCTTGATTATATATTAGATGTCATTTTTTTGTTTATAGTATTTAAGGCTAAATTTATATTTTTTAAAAAAAAATTAATCAGAATTTATGTTTCGATGCAAGATTTTTTTATAACTTTAATTTCCTTGGATTTAATTATCAGACGTAATAATTAGATTCATTTTTCATTTATCACTCTAATTATTATTTCTTATTATTATCAAAAATTATTTATTACAAGGATTAAAAAATTAACGGAGACAGTTTTTAAATTATAAGAAAATCAAATTTAATGGATAATAAAATTATGAATTTAGGAAGGTAATTTTTAATATGTAATATTTTATTTTATTTTTTAATAAATGGGGAAAAATGAAATATTTAATATTTTAAATGATTTAATTTATTCTGTTAAATAATTAATTTATGATCCACGTAAAGAAAAAAGAATTTACATAATAAAAACGGGGGCTCTTTTAATATTCTTGATTTCCTAACCTGAACAAAAATAACTGACTTCTATCTGTACAAATGATTATTCTAATGATAAATGAATCAATGAAGTTATAACATGAAACAAAACAAATAAATTTTATTAGTAAACAAGATTCCCCGTTCATGAGTTCATAACCACTTGTTATTATATTAATATTATCAATAAAATTTATAATTCTTTACACAACGAATCAAAGAAAAGTAAATAAATAAATTATGGAAAAAAGGGAAATAAAGAAAAGAAAAAAAATCGATAAGGAACAGGAGAGAAAAAAGAAACACAATACTCGAATTAATAAAACAATATAAATCTAATTATGTTGATGTGTGTTTTAAAGTAGTGGATGCAATATTGTATTGCTTTCGGTCATTGCTTGCAAATTTCGAACAAATCATTTTATTTAAAATCCAAAATACGATCATTATTTGCCTTGTGTAAAAAATGGAAAAAAAAAGGAAACAAATAAAAGAAAAACTAAAGAAGTTAAAGAAATCTAAAAATGATTTATTTTTATTTATTTATTTTTCGGTTATTTACTATTACCATATGTCCCGTCAAGAAAGGTAAATCTGGCATACAGCGTGATTCCGGCGGAAAGAACATTCATGCACACTTTAACTTTCTGTTTGTTCTTGCAATTTATGATGCGGGAGTAGTTGCTGGTATTTTCCTTGCTCCCAGACGAACTTCCCGAAGAGATGCTGACACTTCTAACCTTAGCCGGGTTTTGGGAACCATCATAGACGTCGATCGAAAGCGTTGCTCGGTTACCGGTGACACCATCGAGCACATAAGTTTTGCAGTAAACGCCTTCCTTGTCACCGTTGTCAAAACGCTTGGCGAATTCTTCATCAACGCATAAGCCGAAGGCTGCCTGTTCAGGAGGTGTGGAGGGTCCGGGGTCGGTTATAAAATCCATGCAGACGGTATTTTCGAGACATTGCTGAGAGAATATTGATGAAGCCCGGGGGTATCTTGGATCCATGCATATTGAGTAAAGTGTTTTTATGCTGAAGCATCTGGAAGACACCAATTGTGGCAAATTTGGATTCGGGCATTGGGGAAGCCCCGGGATTCCTACTATGAAACGTCGATCCAAAGTGAGATTACCAGATCCCATCCGAGGGAATTTGACGGCTTTGATGACTTCGATAGTCTCCGCGACCTGCGTTCCTTTAACAACGATTGTGATCCCAACCAAAAGAATGATTGATATCAGGAAGAGTCGAGGAAGCATAGTTCATCGTATCAATCTTCCGGGAAGATATTTACGAAAAGGCTGAAAACAGCAGCACACAAGTTATTATTTTTTTTTATGTTGATGTTCGTTGGGATGAAACGTTTATTTATACACATTGCCAAGTTTGCGATAAACAGAATTCTTTCCGCTTAGCTAATTTATTTAATATAAAATAAAATAAAATAAAATAAATAAATTAAATTAATTAAATTGGAATACCTCCATTGATGATTTTCATTACGTCTTGACTTTTCGGGTTGTTTTTTAATAAAAAAAATCATATATATTTTTTTCAGATTAACTGCACTATGATTACTTATACACATTGCCATGTCAGTGATCTTATTCTTTCCGATTCACCAAATTGGTACTAATTTATTTAATAAAAAATAAAATAGTAAAAAATAAAATAAATAAATAAATTAAATTTCTTAAATTGGAATCATTCCATTGATGATTTGTCTTGACTTTTCGGGTTGTTTTTTTAATAAAAAAAAATCCTGTTATATTTTTTTTTCAGGTTGACTGCACGATGATTGCTTATACACATTGCCAAGTCAGAATTCATTTTCTTATTCTTTCCGTTTTACAAAATTGGAACAATAATAAAAAATAAATTAAATAAATAAATTAAATTAATTAAATTGGAATAACTCCATTGATGATTTTCATTCAATTGAATTTTACGTCTTGACTTTTCGGGTTGATTTTAATACAAAAAAAAATTGTTATATTTAGGTTAACTGCACTATGATTACTTATATACATTGCCAAGTCAGAAGTCGTTTTCTTATTCTTTCCGCTTTACAAAAAATTGGTACTAATTTATTTAATAAAAAAAAAAATAATAAAAAAAGAATAAAAAAATAAAATAAATAAATAAATTAACTCCATTGATCAATTGCATGAGCAAATGCAAATCAATTCTTTTTTTCGTACCATTTTGGGAATAGATAGCTGCATTTGGGCGATCGCTGTTCTGTTCTCTGTTGGGAGGGAGGGATCTTTGTTTATTTTTTTTTTGTATGGAAACGGAACAATCGCTACCTATATTTAAATGTCACGTCGTTTTTTTTTTTTTTTTNGCTTATACACATTGCCAAGTCAGAATTCATTTTCTTATTCTTTCCGTTTTACAAAATTGGAACAATAATAAAAAATAAATTAAATAAATAAATTAAATTAATTAAATTGGAATAACTCCATTGATGATTTTCATTCAATTGAATTTTACGTCTTGACTTTTCGGGTTGATTTTAATACAAAAAAAAATTGTTATATTTAGGTTAACTGCACTATGATTACTTATATACATTGCCAAGTCAGAAGTCGTTTTCTTATTCTTTCCGCTTTACAAAAAATTGGTACTAATTTATTTAATAAAAAAAAAAATAATAAAAAAAGAATAAAAAAATAAAATAAATAAATAAATTAACTCCATTGATCAATTGCATGAGCAAATGCAAATCAATTCTTTTTTTCGTACCATTTTGGGAATAGATAGCTGCATTTGGGCGATCGCTGTTCTGTTCTCTGTTGGGAGGGAGGGATCTTTGTTTATTTTTTTTTTGTATGGAAACGGAACAATCGCTACCTATATTTAAATGTCACGTCGTTTTTTTTTTTTTTTTGAATGTTTGTTGTCTGAATGTGGATTGTTCATAATTGGGGGAATGTCTCATGCATCTGCAAGAAATTCTGGTAGTTATTTTGGAACAGCCCGCGAAAATCGATTCCTTAATACTTAAAATAGAAATTGATATCTCTTTATGTGACACTAATGTAAGACAGATCCTTCGATCATTTTTTTTTTCATCTCGGGGGTTTTTAAAAAAATAAAAAAAAATTGGTTTCATCCTTGTAAAGTATATACTTTTATTCATTGGTGACATATATACAAATTATTACCATTATCTTTTGAAATCCAACAATTTGTAAAAAAAATATAATTCCATTTGTAGTATCTCAGTGTTTGTTAAGGATATAAAATAACATATTTTTACAATATAAAATTAGAATTTTCAGATTCTCAAGTGATTGAAATTCTGTTGCTTTTTGCAATTGGAGCTGGTTTGTCCGGAATATAGCCATCAAACCAAAGAATGCAATGAGTACTACGAATACAGTATGTGAAAGAATATTTTAATGATCATTATCTAATAAGTGCAAGATACTAGTTTAAAACATCTCTTTCAAATCTAGAAGGGATATCTTAACTTAAAGGAAGATGTTACTAGTATGATATGAAGAAAGATATCATTTATATGTCAATTATTTAAAGGGATATCATGGAATTATTAAAATAGTCAAAAAACCGAAAAAATAAATTGATATCAATTTAAAACGGTCTCCATTATAAAGAGAAAGGTAAAGTTTTAAATTATTGACATAATGTCATTTAGTTTCATTTTATTATTTTTTAATGAAATAATATACATTTTATTATTGAACATAATAAATTAAAATTATGTAGAAGACAAACACATATTTTAATACAATTATTAACTTGGTATCAAAGATACAAGCTTATTTTAGAAAAAGCCTTAAATATTTTTTTGAAATTTAAAGTTTATTAGTGAAGATATTATAATATAATTGTAATAATAAAAACAAAATTACTATTTGACTAGTTATTATTCTTCGATACAATGGAAAAACAAAAAAAAAAATCATAGTTTATTATTTTTATATCTCAACCATTTAATAATTAAAAGAAAATATTATTATACAAATGACAACATTGCATTGATGCAAAAAAATTATTGTGATAAATAAATAAAAAATCAAAGATTTTTTTCTGTATGGGTTGACGTACAGTCCCTGGGGTGTGTTATATTTCTTTCCAGCAACTTTTTGCTCAGATTGGTCAAAAAGGGATGGGCGGAGGCATGACCATCAGTTGCTTAGGTAACACTGGGGCAACGATGGGTCGGGCGGTTAAATGTTTTAACTTATGGTTATTGGGTTTATAGCCAGTTCTTATAAATGTATGATATTAATGTAATTTTGGTATTACAACAATTACCAATAAATGTTTATAGGAGCATGACTCCATTTGAATTTAAAAAAAATAAAAATAAAAATAAAAAATCAAAGAATGCCTAATGGTATTTCAGTTAAATGAGCTAGAATACTGAATCAGCAGCATTATTATTTCATTATTAANGTTTATTAGTGAAGATATTATAATATAATTGTAATAATAAAAACAAAATTACTATTTGACTAGTTATTATTCTTCGATACAATGGAAAAACAAAAAAAAAAATCATAGTTTATTATTTTTATATCTCAACCATTTAATAATTAAAAGAAAATATTATTATACAAATGACAACATTGCATTGATGCAAAAAAATTATTGTGATAAATAAATAAAAAATCAAAGATTTTTTTCTGTATGGGTTGACGTACAGTCCCTGGGGTGTGTTATATTTCTTTCCAGCAACTTTTTGCTCAGATTGGTCAAAAAGGGATGGGCGGAGGCATGACCATCAGTTGCTTAGGTAACACTGGGGCAACGATGGGTCGGGCGGTTAAATGTTTTAACTTATGGTTATTGGGTTTATAGCCAGTTCTTATAAATGTATGATATTAATGTAATTTTGGTATTACAACAATTACCAATAAATGTTTATAGGAGCATGACTCCATTTGAATTTAAAAAAAATAAAAATAAAAATAAAAAATCAAAGAATGCCTAATGGTATTTCAGTTAAATGAGCTAGAATACTGAATCAGCAGCATTATTATTTCATTATTAAAAGTATTAAAAGTGTGAAAATTATATTTTGTAATTGACGTCATAAATTCCTCTTCTTATTATCTTCTTAAGGTAGCATTACTGGATCTGTTATATGCATTGAAAAAAGAAATATTAATAAATTTATTCCAAGAAAAGTTAATAGGAAATATTTTACCTTTGGTAATCTCTTCACCGAACCGATATTGGTTACATAAATTTGGTGGTAGTATTATTTCCAAAAGTATAATATTTACACTAGTAGTAACGAAACACAAAGATCAATTGCATTGTTAATTACAAAGCACGGAAATTCATAACAACGAAGCACAAAAAAAAGCAAAAATTGATGGCAAAAAAAAAAATCAATAATGTTATATTCCGATTCTGAGTTAATCCTGGACACTTGTTTGGACACTACTAGGTCTTTTCTTCTTCTGATTGGAGTGCTTCAAACGATCGGTATATAAGTGTATGCTACTTACGATTTCCATCACTCTCCAACAGTACTATATTTTATTGTAGGCAGATCAATGGTTTTAATCAATGACTTTAAATTATTATTATCGCGTAATTAATTCAATAAAATAAATTCAAATTAATAAAAATTTTTATAATAAAAAAATTAATAAAAGATCAATCCAACAAAATATTTATTAGAATACTTACAAATTGTAATTGTTAATGATTCATAATTCAATAATTAATAATTAATCGATAATAATTCATCAATAATTAATGATTCAATAATAATAATTCGTCAATAATTAATTAATTGATAATAATAATAATAATAATAATAATAATAATAATAATAATAATAATAATAATAATAATAATAATAATAATAATAATAATAATAATAATAAAAATGATAAACTTACACAACTTGATGAATATAATCAATAACTTTACACTGCCAATTACTTCCCAATTATCAATAGTGAGATATTTCAGTATACCATTATTGAAAAGGAGAGAAATTTCATGATGATTGTATTATATACATTATTAACAATATGTATCGTGTGCAGTTCTATCAGATTTTTGAAAATAAACTATATTTCTAGCATAATATAAATTAAATAAAATAAATTTAATAAAACAATAAAACTTGAACAAAAATTGTATTTAAAAAAAACTGGAAATATTTTATTCTTAAAACAATTTTTATAAATTAAATAAATAAAAATCAAACCTTTTTAATACAAAAATAAAATATTAATTAAATAAGAACTAATGAAATTAACTTTTTTTTTTTAATTTTAATTTGTGTTAATGAACTAAATAAATTATTTATTAATTATTTATTTTTTGAATTCTTTTTAAATTTTTATATGGTATGGTTTCTGTTGATTTATTAGAACTATTGCCGTCATTACCAGTAACTTCTGAGTCAGATTAATGAATTTTGGAAAACAAAATTTTTATTGACTTGATTTCTTTCCAAGATAACAAACTTCCAATATTTAGAAAGAGTAATTTTTAAAGTTTGAATATATGAGTAGAAGTTTTGATGTATAAACAAATAAAAACTAAACAATTATATTGATATATATTATTTAAAATAATTTTCGTAAAACATTATTTTCAGAACCTTGTTATTATTAAAAAAACAAATTTCTACTACTGTAGCTAATTAAATATTTAATACACCATTAAATTCTTATCGCCATTGTATAATTTTTTAAAGGGCTTTTAACATTCATCACTAATACTTTACATTTTATCTTTCTTTTGAAAGCTACATTGATTTTTATTATTTTATTTCTTTTTAAATATTAATTTATTATTAGAACTAAAATATGTAAAAAACATACATCTTCATCATTTTGACAAATATAGATTGATGACTTCAGATGTGATTGTTCTAAAACTAAAATTTGACATGGTAAAAAATCAGCTACACAAATTTTAAAAATATCGGAGATGACCTGTTGATAAAATTTATTGAATTTAAAATTTTTATTTTTTCTGTAAAAGTTTAAAGTGGAATATATTTTAAGAAAAGGTTATAAGGGAAAACAAAAAGGTCAAATGAATAATTTTTCGTTTTATTATTTACAATAAATGACAGTTCAAAGATTTATAAATATTAAATTTTCATTGTACAATTCAACTAAAATTGGAATTACAAAGGAAGGGCACATGATTGATTAGTCAAGTTAGTACGATTTTAATAAAGCAACGTACAAAGTTTCTATACTAAATTGCAAAATCGTATCACGAATATTTCAAAATTAGAATTTCTTACAGAGGTTATAACTGATAAGAAAAAAACTTATAATAAAAGCGGACAATTTAATGGATGGTTACACTTCATTTTAAAAATTTAGTTTATTATTTATAAATTGCAAAAAAAATAATTCAAGCTAATAAAACGAATCTGACTATGAAGTCTTGTTATTATTTGAAAAATAGATTATTCAGATGGAAATTCACTTGAGAACAGGTGGCAACGCTAACATATGAATTTTATGTCATTACAAAAGATCCAGAAACTTACAAGTATATGATAATATTCCAAATAAAATTTCAAAAAATTTATTTATTTATTTATTTAATATAATACTATATACTAAATTACGGTATATAAAATTTATGCAATTTTTAGAGATACTTTTATATAATTTTAATAATATATTTCATGATATAAAGCGCATGAAATAATTGATGAATTGATTGCTAGTGGAAAGTCACATAACTCTTGTTAATTATTTAATAATTAATTATAATCAATTATTTAATAACAATGATTAAATAATAATTATTACTATAATTAATTATTGATAATTGATTATTATTGCTATAGTTATTATTGTAATAATTATTATTTCGATAATATTATTAAATATTTATTATGTAATTAATATCAGGTCGAGTTAAATGCCTGATTTCATCTAAATCTAAATCTTTGGTGGAAAATATTAGATATTAATTGATATTTTTTTTGAAAAAATATAATTATTTGCCTTTTTCATTTATTCGAATAAAAATAAGCATTTACCGACTAACATATGATTTTAAATGAAAATACTGATAACAAAAGTGAGTGGTATTGAAGAAATACTAATTTAGAATTAATTGAATAATGAAAAAAAAAAAAGTAAAGGAGTAAGTAAATTAATGTGGGTAATAGTTTACAAATGAATTAAATAATAATATAAATCTTAATGAAAATACACAACATATAAAACTAAACATAAACTAACTTTAACCAAAATTAAATTTTTAAATAGAAAATACGAATTCTAATAATCCTAATAAAAATAATTAAAGAAATAAGATTGCAAATTTTTCATACTTTTGCAAATCAAAAAAATTACAGTTTCCGAATTGAGAACACAATGTAGTTTTTAATTATTTTTTGCAATAAGAATTGGGAAAACAATGTAATTTTTTTACACTATTTTTACTTTGTTGCCAATTTAGGATTTTTTAAATAAAATTAATTTAAACAAGAGTTTGTTTAGTACGTTTGTTGTAGAATTAATAAAAAAAAAAAATAAAGATCTTATCTTATTATTTCGTGATTCCATCGATACTCACAATAAAAAAATCTCATAAGTAATATTAATAAAAATAAGGATCTTATTACGTAATCCCAGTATTTAAAAAATGACAAAATAATAAGATCTTATCATGAAATCCATCATCAATCCAAGTATAAATATTTTATCATAGAATCCATTATCCAATAATATATTTGCTAAGAAAGAAATCAAGAATATAATAATTATAAAATAATCTTCTGAAATTTAAACCCAAAATGTAAGAAAATATGTATTAATAATTAACCAAAGCATAAATGATTAACTTGAAAAAATATCAACGGAAATTTAATTTAATCATATGTTTATCTGCTATTTATTTATTATCTATTTAAGGATAAAGAGAAAGTTTTTCAATGGTACATGAAATCAGCGGAAGGAGTGAACAGTATAATCTTGGTGAATGCTATAACTACAGGATTGGAATAACAAAGGATAAAGAGAATCAGCTGAAGGAGGAAATAAAGATGGACGATTAACGGGGTTGGGACTACAAAAAATGATGAGAAAGCATTTCTACGGTACATAAAAGCTGAAGGTGGAGATAGTAATTGAACGTTATTACTACGAGATTGGAATCACAGTGATTAAGAAATGCTGGGGAAACATAGAATCTTGGGCATTGTTATCAATATGGGATTGGAACCATTATCTGTAATAATTAATTAATTTGAATATTGAATAATCAAATAAATTGAGAATTAATAAATAATAATAATAAATGCAACTATAATATATTAGACCGATACAAGCTATGCTTCTAAATAAAGTTATAACCATATGGACAATCCACCTAAAGCAACTAGTAAAATTATAATAAGCAAAACTAAATAGAACATTTATCATTAAAAGAGAGAAATGAAATAAGTTTTCAATAAGTTTTCGCAATGACGGGGTAGGGCCCATGGGATTTTAGTAAATAGTATAGTTTAATCGAGTGAACAATAAAATATCTTTTTTTTCGAAATTTAGCAAATCACATCACGTGGCTCTTTGGATAAAATGCAATGCCTTCAGAAAAATTTATGACAGGATTAGCTAGGAAGTAATAGAATTCAAACTACTCAATCTTACATTCATAAGGATTATGATTTTATCATAATTTATAAAAACAAAATAAAAGTTAATAATAATAAATAAATTTAATATTTTTTTTTTGTCAGAAAATTACACCTACGAATAAAGAATTTGCCTATTTCGAAAGGCTCAGAATATATAAAATTAGATGCATGCAATTTAAAAATAGAATATAATTAATAATAGATGCAGTGTTATGTTTGACAAAATCATTTAATGATATCACATGCAACGGAGCTTTTCAATTGCCAGTTTGAAGTTTCAAAAAATAACAAAAAATGTCTTCAAGATTTTTAGTGACAAAAAAGAATATAATGTTATAATCGAAATTAATAAGAAGGAAATTAGAAATCTTTTACTGCACATTCAGTTGTCTTACATAATCGTTCATCCTATTTTGATAAAGAATTAGAGAACGCTGCTACGAATGAAAATGGTATTGAAACTCTTATTAAACCATGTATTCCTGCTCAAATTTTTGAAAATGAATTTCTATTAAGAGTAAATGAAAAATTCTAAACTATAATCAACAATGAACATGTCGCAGAACTTTCACCATGGATTGATCAAAAATCAACTACTTATTCTTTAGCAAATATTCCTTATGAATTTCAATTAATTCTCCTTGGAAGTAAAGATGGTTTTGATCCCAAGAAATTTTGGAACATGTGTAATGGACAAGCTGGCGCAATTGTTGTTGCAAAAGTTGCAGGAACAGCCGAAATATTTGGTGGTTATAATCCTTTGGCTTGGGATAATTCAAAAAACGATTATATAGAAACAAATAATAGTTTCATTTTTTCATCAAAAAATGGTAATATTCAAAATTCAATTCTCAGTCGAGTTAATAATTAAAAGGAAGCTCTATTCTATTGTAATCCTAATGAACAGAATACTTATGGTCCATTGTTTGGTAATTTTGAATTTACGATAAAATCAAGTGTCTCCGATTTTACTCATGAGAAATGTTGGTGTAGCAGTGGCAGTGGTAATAATTATGAAAAACGTATTAGAACAACTTCTCAAGATTTTTCTTGTAGATTATGAAGTATTTAAGATTATTAAAAAACAAATTCTAAACTTTACAATTAGATAATATCATGTCATTATTCGAATAGTTTAGATAAATATTTTATTTTATATTTTAATAACGAAATCTATTATTGAACTGATAATGTCATCGACAAACATTTTTCGGGAAAGTTATCTCGATAACGGTGACCAATTTATGTTATTGTTCTATTTTAATGGTTTTATATCGGGTTATTTGAAATTACTAAAGTATTGTGGCCAAAATAATCAATATATGCTTATTATTTTGTTCAATTAAACAAATATTCACCAACTGTTCAGAAATTTATATATATTAAAAATATTTATAAAATGTACGTTAATTGTTTATTATTTCTACAATTAATTCTTCACAATTCGCTCATTATTCTATGATGTAATAATATAAATTATTTAAAAAATATTAAATATACCTTTTAAATGTATATATTACTGAAAAAGAAAAATAAAAAAAAATAGCACGAACCAAGGATCACATTAAATTCCAGAAATAAATTTTAAAAAAAATTATTTAGATTTTTTCTCAAGTAATCTTTTAAAGATCTATCATGCTTTTTATGTAAAAGAACGTAAAAATATAATTCTAGAAAATTTCCTAGGAAGAAACTTATGAATCAAAATTTAAAACAACGTCCACTTTCTTCTCCCTCGCTATATTTTCTTCACTCTCCACTATATTCTCTACCATATTAATCACTATATTCATTGATATATTCACTACTATATCCTTCAAATCCATATACAAATTCTTACAGTAGTCGGATTTTTTTTTCTGTTTCTTTATAAATTTTCTGGAACTTCTAATATACTTTTTTTAAGGATAATGACTTTGACACATTATAAGTTCCAAATTTAATCATCATCTTTTAATGTTTCGTGACGTAAATTCTTTGCTCGACTATTATATGATAATACTATTATAATTATTATTAATAAATTTCGTTGGGAAGTTTTGAGAAAACATCATCATCATTATTATTATGATTGTCACGAATATTTTTACAAGGCATTTTGATGAATACAATAAAAGAAAAAAAAATCAAAACGCGTATATAAAACGTAAACTTCGACTTTATATATGTACTTTTTGTTTGGTTAACCATATCAGATATTGTCAAATGCAAAATTTTATGTCTACAAAGAAAATGAATTATTATCTTCCCTTATAAATTTCATTGGACATATTGAAATATAACAAAATTTGTATAATAATGGTTTTTAAAATTAATCATAAAATAAAAATAAAAGTAGAAGAATAAAAAATTAAGAATTTGGTAAAAGAATGTGATGATAACATAGTTGACACTATAGCAATTATCTCATTTTAGAAGAAAATCGTTTTAATAATCAGGCTCAACAACAACAACAACAAAAACTATCATTACAAATAGCTTAAATTATCAGGCTCAACACCAACAACAACAACAACAAAAGTTTCATTCACCAATAACAATAATAATCAAATTAATCCAAAGTAATATTTGCAACATTGACAAATATTAAAGCCAACTTCATCGACTTTTCATTCAATTCCAGTATCATAATCGATTGTAATCACAATCTCAAATCTTGTCACAAACATAATCTTCCTTAGAGACTCCTTTATCACAAGCATCCATTCCTTCAGTACCATCATCAACTGTTTCTTTTTGACTTGACGCCTTTAATAATCTTCATTTTCATTTTATGAAAATCAATAATCCAATAACAATTTTTTTATCTTTCATTCAATCACACTTCAATAATTTCAACTATTAAAAAAATAGGTTTAATAATACAATAATTATAATAATAATAATAACAATAATTATAACTCAGAAATTCCAAACTATACAATTCGATAATCATTATTTAATTATAAAGAGTTATTGAATATTTATGTGAATGTAAAAAATTGTAAAAGATATTTTATATATTTGAAATAATCAATGTGCCAAAATACTTTATAAAATATTATTTATAAGTGAATATTTAACAAAATAATAATAAATTTTCATTTACAAAATTAACTTTTTAATAATACTACATGTTAAATGTGGATCTGAAGATGGGATTATAGTACTTTTCCCATGGATGTTTGTATCTCTATGATTTTATATAGAAAAATAAAAAATTATCTAATAATGTCGTATCAGTAGTTGTAATGTCAATATCAGTAGAAATAGTTTCAACAGTTGTTGTATCAGTAGTTGTAGTGGATGGTTTAGGGATTGGAGTAGTTGTAGCTGATAATGCATCTAACCGAAATAATAAAAAAAAAAAACTAACACTATAATTAAAAGTAATGCAAAATGTTTCATTTTAATCATCATATAATTAATAGACATATAATTTATTCTTTTTATGATTTTTCGTCTTGTTAATAAAATTCATAGTTTCTTTATTTAAACACAAATGGATTTTAAAAGAAATTTTTTACAAAAAAGGATAAATTTTAAGATAGCCGAGTGAACGAGTAGATTTTTTATACTAATGAGTAAAAGATCTGAAAAAAATGGTAAAAATAAATTTGTAAAATTATTGGGAGTAATTAAAGCACCGATATGAGAATAAATTGAATAGGATAATGCAACTATATAATATATATTTATTTAAAGTGAAGTGATGAACACCTTACTTACGTTAAAAATTCATGTAAAATTGCTTAAATGGGATTTTCGATACTCCTAAATTCATCCGTTGTCGCATGTCCTATCTCTGACGATGGGATCATGAACTCAAAGAGAAACATCCATGGATTAATCGTACCCGATCTGACGTTCGAAATCACGATTCCATCGTCGTCAACAAGACCTATTAAACATAATTGCTGTAACCAGGTTTAACCGTTTTGAGGATCAGATTTATCATGTTTGTAATAGATAATTTGAGGACTGGTGACTTTAGGCCTCATGCTCAATATCATAATTAGAAGTTTTCTAAGTCCCTCTTCTAAGGAAAAGTGTTTCGGAGTTTTAGGTGAATCAATTCCACTCCACCTAAATCATCTGATCGTGAATATAATGATGATCTTATTTTATTGCACAAGATATTATAAAAGAATGGTTGGTTTATTTTGTTTTTATTAATATTTTATAGGATACATGTCATTTTAGAGAGACATATAGTATTAGTATAAATAGATTTTGGTTTTTGACCTGTTGACTAATATTATAATGAAACAATCCAAGTTTGTTATGGATAAAATAATATACTAATTATTTAAATATTATTATTTTCCCTTATTCTTATTATAAATAGACTTTAGATAAACTTCAAATATTTTAGATAATATTGTAACCAATTTAACTCACTGACGATAGTACGGAGAATGCACCATACAGTAGAACCTGTCTAAGTGCATACCCTAGGGCTCGGAAGATTCTATGCATTTAGACAGGTTATACGTTTATACTTTAATGGTGTTATCATGAAAAAATTTTAGTTTTAAATTGTAAAGATTTTTATTATTATTTATTTAAAATTATTCTGCATCATTAAAAAAATGATTAATTGACGTTTGCATCATATTTTTTTGTTTAATTTGTGATACTTTTTTTTTTTTGTATTTCTATATATTTAAAAATCTCGGTACAATTCACATCTTGTTGAAGAAAAAAGGTCTAAAGAATTCAACATATTTATAGCTTCACTACAAGTAATTTTCTATGTTTCTATTGTATCATCATCATCAATTTCTTGGCTTTCTTGATTATCTAATCTTATTTTTTCTTTCATTACTTCTATAATTGAATCATATGTAGGAATT
Organism: Diversispora epigaea; assembly: GCA_003547095.1. Classification (NCBI taxonomy): domain Eukaryota; kingdom Fungi; phylum Glomeromycota; class Glomeromycetes; order Diversisporales; family Diversisporaceae; genus Diversispora; species Diversispora epigaea. The sequence goes on along the minus strand of PQFF01000054.1, from coordinate 240,716 downwards.
TCCATAATCTCATTTTCTCCAGATTGATTTAGAAGTTATTGCATATCCATTGGATTCGGTAATTAAGATTGGTTATTTGATTTTCGAGATCATGTACTACTTCTGGAATTTCTATAGAATTGAGATCAATTTCTGGATTTTGATCTTTTTGCGTACGAATTCCACAATGAAGGAAACAATGATAAATAGTTTTAGGATTCACATCAATTTTCCATGCTGGTACAATAAACTGAATTGCTTGTAAAATGTTAATTTTTTCAGAATCTGTCTTATTTGCTTCTACATTTTCAAGTATCTATTGATAAAACTGTTTTTTATAATAAGCTTTAAAATTTTTAATAATACCTGCATCACAAGGTTGAATTTTTGATGTTATATTGGGTAGTAAAAAGTAAATTTTTGTATTATGCAATTCATATCCTTCTTTTACATGAGCAGGATAATTGTCAACCAAAAGAAGAACGTCACGTCCATGCATGCATTGATCGAACCATTTAATCCATTCAATATGTTGTTCCACGCATCCACGCTTTATTATTCCATCGGTATTGAATATCTAAAAACTTCATATTAACACTTTTGAAACATTGGGTTTTGATATTTTCTTATAATCCAACAAGGTAATTTAGCGACCCATCACTATTAGCACAAATCGCAATAGTTTATCTTTTCTTGAATTTTTTTACTCCTAATTGTTTTGTTGCAAAAGATTTATCTGCTGGAAGTGATAAAACAAACCAGTTTCATCCATATTATAAATTTCCTTCCATGTATATTGATCAAGTAATTGTTGTAACTAAGATAAAGCTTCATTAATAATATTTATATCTACAGATCCACTTTGTATAAGCTTTAATATTATGACGAATTTTGAAACTTTCTAACTACCCGTTGGAAAATGACATGACATTATTTCGTTTAGATAAGGTTGTTCTAAAAAAACTGCGCCTTTTCGTTAACCATATTCCCACTTATAGGAACTTTCTCTTTATTTAGTATAAATCATTCAAAAAGTGCATTGTCCAAATATGGAAACTTTACAAACTTAATTGTTTTACGGGTTGTATTTTCATCCTAAAATGCAGTTCGTTAGTTTAATTATAAAGTGTATGCAGCATTATGAAATTTTGTATATGTATATTATCTTCGTTATAAAAAGTTTCTTTTTTTAAGATTCTTGAAATTGTTGACTGATCTATTGTAGTTTCAAATTCCTGTTCAAACCATTTATTTAGATCTATTTGAGACATTCCAGGATTTTCATGTTTTTTTTTTGCATAAAAGGGATTTTTGAAAATTTGCAATTCCTTCACATTTAATTTTGTTAGTAGTCATGATTGCAAAAATGATATTGCATATAAAATGAGTAGCAAAAAATTTATATTCAATACACGTGCAGAGAGATTTGTGGACAATATGCAAATAGGCAGGGAGATTTGTGAATGATAAGTAAATAGGTGGAGAGATACACAAAAAAATAGGCAGCCGATTTTTGATCAATTTGTAGCTAATTTGTGACTAATTTGCCCCAAAATTTTGCTGATTAGGCTTTCAAAGACGAAACAGGTAATTGCATTCATATAAATATAAATATATTAAAAATTTCTATCAATTATTAATAATCATTTTCAAATAAATCCATTTTCATCCAAAATTTTTTCATATGCAAAGTTATGAGCAAACAACAGGCAATTTTGAAGGAAGAAGGGGAAAAAGTAAATAATTACTTTTTTAACAAATATAAATTGTTTTTTTTAAAAAAAAATCATTAAACTAATTAGTAATTTAATTTCGCAGATTTTTGTTCAAGAGTTGGTTTGGTACGTATATAAATAATCAGGCAATTAAAGCACCTTAATTTGCTGTACCAAATTGGTACGATGGTGACAAATTAACTTTTGGAGTTGAAAACCCGTTTTGGGAAGTGTTTACAAAGAAAGTTCGGCACTCATTTTTTACCACTATCATTGAGATAGAGATATTACAACTCTGATAATTATGATAATGAAGACACCATTAATGATGATATTGATGATGGTTGTGAAGATAATTCTACTTCTTCTCCTTTTTCAGGTTGTGGCCAGCAATACTCATTATCATTATTATTGCTGTTGTTGTTATCATCATTATTGTTGTTGTTGTTGTGATCATTGTTATTGTTATTATAATTATAATAATTAGTACCACCATTATTATTAATTCTACTACAATTACGACTAATTCTATTATTATTATTATTATTGACGTTGATGTGGATGATGTTGAATTTTTTGTGGTTGATAAATTTGACGGTCTCATGAATTCCATCTTCCATATTCGAAATATTCGCCCAATCAATTGAAGAAGGATAATCCTCATCAATTGAATTGGAGGTGATAGGTAAATCCCATTCTGATCCATCCCCACCACTTATTCCCATTCCATTTGCTCATCCAAATATTCCATTCTTACTACTACTACTTCCATTATTCTTACTGTTATTATTATTATTATTATTATCATTTCCATTTCCTGCAGCATAATCATCATCACTTCCATTTCCACCACACGATGTCTCACTTCCCTTACTATTACGACCACTCCACTACCACCACTACTACTATAATAAATAAGATTTTCATCAGTATAATATTCGTCAATACTATTTAAAGGAGGTCAGGTTATCGAAAAACATCTTGTACCCATTGTTCACAATTTTCCGTAAATGATTCATCCAATAATAAATCATCGGCATATAAATATGCTGTACTATTGTGATGTTGATTATTATCATTATTATTATTATGATTATGATTATTGTTATTATTACAATTATTATTATTATGATTGCTATTATGGTTATTGTTATTATTATTATTGTGATTTAAGGACAACGATAAAGATTTGGTGTAGTTGGGTGGGTGGGAATCTTTCTTCTATTATTTCATTACCATTATCATTATCATTATCATTATAATTATTATTATTACTATTATTATTATTATTATTATTATTATTATTATTATTATTATTATTATTATTATTATTATTATTATTATTATTAGAGTTGTTATTATTATTATTATTATGGTTGCTGTTGCTATAATTATGATGGTTCAAATTATGTTGTTGTTGATGAGGACCATAATATTGAGGTGAATAATTTCTTTCATTATTCATCAAATGCACTATGTCTTAATATCAATGTAGTATTTAACTGGTTAGAACAATTAAAAAGAGATGAGCATTTGGAAAATGTTTTACTCAATGCCAAATCAAGGATTGGTCAAATTTAAACTATAAATATTGTGGCGGTCTGCCCAGAACAAGGAGTAAAGTTACGTCAATCAGTCCCACTAAATTGAACTCTCGTCACACCCCTTTTCATACTAACTCAACATACTCTTGTACGCAATATTTCGTAACGCCCACTATCTGTCAGTAGGATCAAGCAGTCACTTGCCTACTCGCAATGAATAGATATATAAAATACACTCTTAACACAGTACACACAGGTGCGATCTGAAGGTATGTGAGTAAGTGGAGTAAAAGTATCTTTTTACGGCTCACTATGCAAACTTCCGAATCTTAGCTTCAGACTTTATTCAGTAACTTTATTCAAGAAATTACAAAATTGGTAATAGAGGTATTACGGGCTGTTAACCATTCTCACCAATATTACCGTTATCACGAAATAAAAATATCAAAATGTATCAAATTATTACGGTGTATATCGAAACTTTTAAACTTATTGCAAAGATGTAACAACAAAAATATATCACTGCTTTGGCGTGTCTTATTTCTGCTGCTAAATCAAAACAATATGTTTCTATCTTTATTATTTATTCTTATTATAAAATGCGAACCAAAAGATTATTTTATTATATTATTACAAATTAGGTGAAAGATTTTTGTAATTATTCAAAATGTACCAAAAGAAAATTAAAAATTATAAAAATTGTAAAAAAAATGAGCTGATCCATTTCACATCCTAAATTACCAGTCTATTTTATACACTTTCAAACTTGTTTTTCCTTCATCTTTCGTTGTCGCGTCTAAACATGTTCTTTTCTATTTTTAAAGATGACACACAAGGATGAAGGATAACGCACAAGGATGTAATACTTCGTACAAAGATGAATAATCTGTCATCTAGATGGTAACACACTCATCCGGTTACACTGTCATCTTAATGTCATCTCCCGTGACCTTCGCAACATTTCGAAATCCTGTGCACATTCCATGTGGAATTCGTGCACCCTCAATATTATAATAAATTGTAATTATTAAAATTAGAATTGGATATAATATAATAATAAATAAATCATTTTCAAGATAAAAAAATAAAATCAATTNACAAATTAGGTGAAAGATTTTTGTAATTATTCAAAATGTACCAAAAGAAAATTAAAAATTATAAAAATTGTAAAAAAAATGAGCTGATCCATTTCACATCCTAAATTACCAGTCTATTTTATACACTTTCAAACTTGTTTTTCCTTCATCTTTCGTTGTCGCGTCTAAACATGTTCTTTTCTATTTTTAAAGATGACACACAAGGATGAAGGATAACGCACAAGGATGTAATACTTCGTACAAAGATGAATAATCTGTCATCTAGATGGTAACACACTCATCCGGTTACACTGTCATCTTAATGTCATCTCCCGTGACCTTCGCAACATTTCGAAATCCTGTGCACATTCCATGTGGAATTCGTGCACCCTCAATATTATAATAAATTGTAATTATTAAAATTAGAATTGGATATAATATAATAATAAATAAATCATTTTCAAGATAAAAAAATAAAATCAATTTATTTTACTAACCTCCTGAGTCACAAATTATTTATTTAATTTTACAATTAAAAAATATGCACAATCAATTTCATGGCTTTAACAAATTCACGTTATACCCTTGTGTAAAAATATCTTTATTTAATTCTACCAATATTTAAATGTGTTCCAATTGTCTCTTCCTATAATGATTATTAGTTCTGTGGAATGAAATCTAGTAATATTGGGTTCGTCCAATATATTAATTTAGATGATTTGGTTACTGTCGTCGCTTTTGTTGGTGTCATTGTTGGTAAATTTGTGGTCATAGATTTGAGAAGTTGTAAAACTATTTTTGAAATTATGAAATTTCATGTCTCAAGATAATTGACTGATTGACAAATATTCTAATTAAAGAATTACAAATTGCAGAACGATAAAAAAATAAATTTTTGTTTGTTATCGTCTGTGTTGTAAATAATTATAAAAAATTATTATGTAATTATATACATGTATAAACATAAACAATCAAAAATATCATATTGGAAAAAAAAGGATTCATCACTACCACGAATATAGCCAAAACAAGAAACTTTTTTTGATAATAATCTTTTTTTATTTTTATTTTTTTGCATTCAAATTTTAAATGTAGTCAATGAGACAATTAAAGCATTAATTATTTATTCATCATCATTACTCATTATTTTGATCAAAAAAATTTTAATGTTATTGAATGAAAGAAAAGGCATTAATAAAATGTGTATTTATGTATATTCAGGTTTTTGGGGCTTATACTTGTGATGACTTCTTATCACACAATCCAACAACTATCGTCCAGAACTACTGCGGCATTCATTTCTTTAATTATTTTCACATACTTTCGTGCAAATTTTGTGTGAAGATTTTTCAGAGCAAAGAAATTCCACTCGAAAATATCAATAAAATTAATATTCTTTTTATTATTAGGGTTCTTATTTTATATAATTGAATTATAACCATTTGCGCTTCAAAAAGAGAAGACATTATGCGATAAAGATTTTAGTTATTATAATTATTAATTTAATAACAAATAAATTTAACTGACGAAAAAACGATCTTTCTTACCAGAATTTTTGTAATAAATTAAATTATTATTTATTTCTAATATGATAATAAATAATAATAATCTTTCCCAACTTCCCTATCCCAACTTTAAAATAAAAAATATCCGCATTAGAGCAAGAATTAGAAATCATATAACCTATTGAGAAAAAGAATTTTTCTATCATGCGACAAACTTACTGCCTATATCAAGAAAAATGTTCATTTTTCACAAGTAGGAAATCAAAGTAAGTCTTAGTGAGAAGGGATGAGGAAAAAAAATGAAGAGGGATAAGGGAGATATTTATATCTTTTTAAGATTTACTCAATAAATTGTAGATTTTTTTGATCTAATAGTTATTGATCATTGATCACGTGAAATCTGTTGATTTGTAAAAATATAGATTTTTTGCGAACCATTATTACTAGTTCTTATAATAATAAAGGAATCAATAAAGTTATAATAGGAAACAATTAAAAGATTTCCTATCCATAGTTAAACAATGAAATGCACGCTACAATTAGAAATTTCTAAGAACATTCTTTTCTAAAGAGAACAATGTAATTAATGCAGAATGCAATGCGATGAAATCCTGAAGGGTTATTCTAAAGAATTTTCCAGACGTGGAATATTCTAAACATTCTAAGGAAAATTAATAAATTCTAATTATAGAAAATTACATTACGAAGAAATCCTAAAAAGGTGAAATCAAAGAATTTCCAAGAAGCAATTTTAGAAATCTGCAAGTAGATTATTCTAAACATTCTAAACATTCTAATTATGGAAATAATAAAAATACAATGTAATGCGATGTGATGAAATAATACCTTAATGGATTTTCAAAGTTTAGAAATCAGCAAGTAGAATATTCTAGAGCAAACCAATTTAGAAATTGATCGACATTAATAATAATATTTATAAACGACTACGACTCGACTAATATAAATCACTTATTTGAATAAAATTTTGATATTCTCTTATAACCTCTGTTCGCATAGTAGTTTCATCACATTTAAAATCTACTCGAAATTATTATATATATAAAATATATATTAAATTTCAAATTTTATTCTTTTTGAAAAATTAAATCTTCTGCATAAATGAAAACTATATATTGTAACGGAAATGAAATCTCAAAAGATAGAAAGAAGGTATTTCAGTGGTACTTGAAATCAGCTGAAGGAGGAAATGGTAATGGACAGTTTATCATTGGATATTCTTATGTAAATGGAATTGGAACAACAAAAGGTGAAAAGAAAACATTTCAGTGGTACTTGAAATCAGCTGAAGGAGGGAATAGTAAAGGACAGTTGAATCTTGGATATTGCTATGTAAACGAAATTGGAACAACGAAGGTTCGGATAATGGATGAAATTGATTTAGTTCACGAGATTTTTAATGTTGGAGTAAAGTTTATAAAAATTGGGCATTCTGGTTATCAGAAATACAAGAAATCAATCAGTTTCTGGTGGCAATAAGATAAATGAATCAACCGAGTTGATTAAATCGCTTAAAAAGGATTTAAACCAATGGTAAATTTATCATTTTTAAAAATTTGTTTTCGTGTTTCATAACTAATATGATTATTTATATATATTTCAGGGAAAATAACAAAAATCTTTCTGACTTAAAAGGCCAATTTATTACAAAATTTGATTATTGCATATTTAAAAATATCACACGAATTGCAAATGGAGGATTTGCTACAGTTTATCGTGCTAATTCAACTATTTTAGGAAAACGTGTTGTATTGAAAAGTTTTCATGACAATGGCGAATTTTATGAAAAATTTGTGAGAGAGGTAAGAAAAATAAATACTTTTTTTTTCATTAATATATAAATTTTCGAGATGAAATTAAATTTAAATACAATTTTTTTTGAACCGCAGTTAACAAATATTATTGCTGTAAATAAATATGATAATATTATTAACTTTTATGAAATCAGTATAGGTAAAATAGATTATAACATGTGTTATTTATTAAATAAAATAAATAAAATATTTAATAAAAATATTATTTAGATCCTTCAACAGAGAAATATTATTTGGTGTTGCAATATGCTAAAGGTGGTGACTTGAGGTCATATTTACGAAATAATTTCACAAGCCTTGATTGGAAAACTAAAATCGATATGGCAAAAGATTTAGCAAGAGGTCTACAGTTCATTCATCAAGCAAATATTGTTCATAGAGATCTAGTAAGCATATAACAATTACGTGAATTGTCAATTAAATAAATTATGTTTTGTTGTTTAATTTTTTTTTTTTTTAATAGAACTCAAAAAATATTTTAGTTCATGAAGGAAGGTTGTTGATTTCAGATTTTGTGTTATCTAAATCATTAGATTCAGATTCAAATTCTTTTGTTGGTGGAATGTTTGCATACACTGATCCCGAATATTTCAAAGATGGCAGATATAAAAGAAATAAATCTTCTGATATATATAGTTTGGGGGTTCTTTTTTGGGAGATATCAAGCGGAAGACCTCCATTTGATTATATGCACAATTTGAATATATTCCATACAATTAAATCTGGCGGAAGAGAAATACTGATTCAGGGAACACCTTTGGATTATTTTAAAATTTATTCATGCGCATGGGATCAGAATCCAACTCAAAGACCAACTATAGAAGATATTTGTAATTCTCTTGAAAATATTGATATTTCTCTTGAAAACATTTATAATTCTCCTGAATTCGAAACCAATTTTGTATCATTTAATTCAACTAATTCAGGAATCATAGGTATTTCTTTAATATCTATAAATATAATATTTTTATTTTCATCTATATTTGATACTGTGGAAATATAATCCCTCTAATATTGATGTTCCATTATATTTTAAAAATATTATTTTTAGCTATAGAATATCACGGAGAAGCTTCTACTTTCCATAATTTTAATAACAATGAATGGTTTGATGACATAATAATAAAAAACAATGAGATTATCAAATATGATTATGAGGTTTTTAGAAGTCTCAAATATATAGGAAAGGGAGGATTTGGAAGTGTTCATAGTGCTACATTAATAGATGAGAAAATGACAAAGACAAAGGTGGCTTTAAAATCTATTGTTGTCCGTGTTCATGATATAAAATTATTTGTTAATGAGGTAAATGTTATTTCAAGAAACATATTCTGCTAAAAGAATTGTAAATATATTTATTTTACTTTGGATATAATTACATATATCCTTTATTATATTTTCAGCTTAGACAACATTTAAAAGTTTGTTCACATGAAAATATCATTGGGTTTTATGGAGTTTCTCAAAAAGGTAAAAAATATTATTTCATATCAAATTTAATATTTAAATATTTTTACAAATAGACATTATAATACATATTGTTGATTTATGTAGGTTTGAATAGTAATGAATACATACTTGTATTGGAATATGCAAACGGTGGAACATTACGTAGTTATCTAGAATCCAACTTTAAAAATCTCAAATGGAGTGATAAGTTAAATCTTGCCCAACAAATTGCTAAAGCAATTAAACATTTGCACTCACATGATGTTATTCATAGAGATCTGGTAATTATTTAATTAATTTTTTAAATGTACTCTAATAAACAAATATTTTTTTAAAAAAAATTGTTTAAATATAATATATTTTTTGTTTTTATAGCATTCGAATAATATCCTTATCCATAATAATATTATCAAGATTAGTGATTTTGGATTGGCCATCTCTGACCCATCAAGTACATTATTGAAATTGGCTGGGTCAATAACTTACTCAGATCCAATGCTTCTCATTAATGGGGATAAATTTAACAGAACAAAAGCTTCAGACATATATAGCTTTGGGATTTTATTATGGGAAATTTCAAGTGGAGAAATTCCATACAAAAAATATCGTGGACCTTCAAAAATTCTTCACATTATAAAAGGAAACAGAGAAACTCCAGTCATAGGATCACCACAAGATTATATTAATATTTATCAAGGTTGGTTGTTTTTTATTTTAAATTATATAAATATTATTTACAAATATATATTAATTACCTTTTCAATAGATTGTTGGAAGCAAGACCAAATCGTCATCCAAACATTGATAAAGTTGTGCAAGATCTTGAACATGTCAATAGATATATTTGATTAATCAAATTAACCTTAAAATTTTATCAAAGCTATAAAACAAGCATTCCATAATAATTTAACTTTAAAAATTTATCAAAGCAATAAAACAAGCATTCCATAATAATTAAAATTTTAATAGAGTATTTCTATATTATACATCCTTGTACTATTCTTTAACATTATGTAATATATCAAAGGTTTTCATGACAAAAAAAATTTCCTTCAGAGGCACCAAATTAATTAGAACAATATTTAGAATAATAAAATGCTTTTGTCATTATATAAATTATTTTGCAATTAAAAAAAATATCATTGTGTTATATTTTTTTATTATTATAACTATTCTTATCACTATTAATATCAATATTTAAAATGCACAAAATTCGAAAACTTTACAAATTTGTACAAAATTCTAATGTTCATCTGTTCAAACATGTGATAAATACAATATAAGTCATGTGATCAAATAAACACATACTAGAGCTCTTAGTGGCAAAAGTTTCATTTTTGATAGATCAGGGTTATTTTTTTGATATATTAAGCACATAAAAAAGTGGTTATTTTTTTAATTTTTCTATAATTGTTTATTTATAGATGCATAAAAAGAATAACTATTTTGTCACATGAAAATAATATATATCAAAAAAATAACTATAGATCTATCAAAAACGAAATCTTTGCCTCTTAATGAAAAATGTCTATCATCAACCCCAGTATCACCAACAGATTTTTCACCTACATGACTTAAATTTGTTATTTCATGTGCCATAAGTAAATGATTATTTGACACACATTATAATCGATACACACATTAGGAAATTTTAAAAGGCAAAAATTTCTGCAATTTTTTCGAAAATTTCTAAAGTGAAAATTTCCAGAAGATTTCTGTATAAAATTTGTGGAAATTTTCAAAAAACTTGCACAAATTTCCATAAATTTTCATGAAAATTTGCAGAAATTTTTGGTCAAATAAAAAATGTTTTTTATTATGTAACACAAAATAATCTTGTTTATTTACTGTTAAATAATTATACCAAACTAGTGAAACAGGCCTAAAAGGTCGAATCAAATTGAATTGACTTGAGTTTGGGGATGTGACCCTGATCCCCAAGTCGAGTTTCAAAGTATGACTCTAACCCCCGAGCACTGGTCGAAAATTTATAAAACCTACACCTATCGGGTACCAGATAGGTGTAGGTTTTATAAATTTTTGACCAGTGGAGTTGAGTTTCAAGTATGACCCTAACCCTCAAATCAAATCAAGTCTATGCGAGTCTATGCGAGTTTATGTGAGTTTATGCAAGTTTATGCAAGTTTATACAAGATTATGTGAGTTAATTTACAAGTTTATATAACAGTCAGTGGTCATGTCAGGGATTTGCATAGGGAGTTAATTTAATTATAGGATTGGCACATATGTCGATCACTTTTTATAAAATGATTTTTAGTTAAAATAAAAACAATCTACATAATGATGTATATTTAAATTTTATATATATTATCACGTTATTTCAAAGCTATAATACACTGGTCGAATGAACAAAAATTGGAATCCTATTGATAGCACAAATATGCATAAATCAGACATCCTATTTGTGAAAATTCATAAATTGTAAATTCCTATTTATAAATCAGAAAAAATTGACTGCCTATACTTAATAAATCTTAGCAAATTTAGCCATCAATCAGAATCTTATTCATGATAAAACTGTTCTATTTTTTTCCATTCGACTAGTGATACATTAATTTTTATAAAGATTAGATAATTATTAAATAACTTTTACTCTAAACAATTAAAATGAGTGGTAAAATTTATCAAACTTAACATATATTCAAATATAAAAAAAACATTGTTTCACTATAGTTTGTATTACTAAGATAAGTGATGCAATGAGATAAAAAAAAGACACTTTCACTCTTGCACTGGTCGAATGAACAAAAATTGGAATCCTATTGATGGCGGAAATATGCATAAATTGGATATCCTATTTGTGAAAATTCATAAATCGAAAATTCCTATTTATAAATCAGAAAAAATCGACTGCCTATACTTAATAAATCTTAGCAAATTTAGCCATCAATCGGAATCCTATTCATGATAAAACCGTCCTATTTTTTTCCATTCGACCAGTGTTGTTCGAATAAAAGAGACTTCAAGTAACTTGCATTTCAAGTTTAAAATAGACTATTTTTTAACAAATAAAATTAATGTCAGAACAAGAATATGAAATTTCCTCTTCTTTACTTTCACCATTTTCTGTAAACTTATTAAAAAAATACAANTCTATTTTTTTCCATTCGACTAGTGATACATTAATTTTTATAAAGATTAGATAATTATTAAATAACTTTTACTCTAAACAATTAAAATGAGTGGTAAAATTTATCAAACTTAACATATATTCAAATATAAAAAAAACATTGTTTCACTATAGTTTGTATTACTAAGATAAGTGATGCAATGAGATAAAAAAAAGACACTTTCACTCTTGCACTGGTCGAATGAACAAAAATTGGAATCCTATTGATGGCGGAAATATGCATAAATTGGATATCCTATTTGTGAAAATTCATAAATCGAAAATTCCTATTTATAAATCAGAAAAAATCGACTGCCTATACTTAATAAATCTTAGCAAATTTAGCCATCAATCGGAATCCTATTCATGATAAAACCGTCCTATTTTTTTCCATTCGACCAGTGTTGTTCGAATAAAAGAGACTTCAAGTAACTTGCATTTCAAGTTTAAAATAGACTATTTTTTAACAAATAAAATTAATGTCAGAACAAGAATATGAAATTTCCTCTTCTTTACTTTCACCATTTTCTGTAAACTTATTAAAAAAATACAACAGTGAACTAAATAGTAATGAAAATTCTGAAGATGAAAATTTTTTATTAGAATTTTTGAATGAAACGATATAGACTTTGAAGAAAATCAAAATAATGATGATAAAATATTTGAACATGATAAAATTATAGAGCAATTAGAACAAATGGAAGTTTTACCATGTGTAGTTATTGATTTTATTAATGGTAAAATTCAGCGATGTAGTGAATCAACAAAATTAAAACAATTACACAATTTATTTGGTACATGGCAAGTTGATCGGGATGCAATCAAAGAAGTTAATGGTATATTATCAAAAAAAGGAGTGTGTGAATCTCATTTTCAATTTGATATAAGTATTTGCATAAATCAGGAAATAAAAAATTAAAAGGTTTTAATCAAGGAGTTATTCAATGGCATCAATGTATTTCTTGTAATAAATTTATTACATTTTTTTCTCGAGGTATAGGATGCACATCACATTCTTGGCATTTAAATGAATGGAATATTCAAGTACCTTGTATTGGACAATATACATGTGAGGCACTAAGAGCATGTCCACCTTTATGTAAACGAGCATTTGATAATATTAAGTAACAACAATGTATTTGTTGTATATGTTATGAAAATTTAGGTGGCCATATTTATCATCATCCTGGAAGAAGAAAAAGTGCAACAACGTGTACAACTGAAAAATTACATATTGATGATACAACAAAGGAACTTAAGCATTTGGGCAATTGGTTGATTAATATTGCACAAATAGAAAATAATGATGTTAAAAAAAATATTTTGACAAAAACTTTTGAAACACTTCTCCCTAGAGGATAAGCCATGAACTTATCACATTATATATAGAGGATAAGCCATAAGCTTATCTCATTATATAGAGGATAAGCTGTGAGCTTATCTTATTATATGTAAGATAAGCTGTGAGCTTATCTTATTATATAGAGGATAAGCCATTAGCTTATCTCATTATCTAGAGGATAAGCCATAAGCTTATCTCATTATATAGAGGATAAGCCATAAGCTTATCTCATTAGAGGATAAGTCCTGAGCTTATCTCATTATATAGAGGATAAGCCGTGAGCTTATCTCATTATATAGAGGATAAGCCATGAGCTTATCTCATTATAAAGAGGATAAGCCCTGTAGCATGTGATTTACAAAATGATCGTCTGCTCCAATTTCTGTGGTAGGTTATAACCTAATAATTTCATTCGAATGCCCTGAATTATAAACTATTATAGAAATCCATATTTGATCTTATCAAGTAAGAGTAACATTTAATTATAAAAATCATTAATTATTTATTTATTTACAGTAAGTGAAATAATAAATAATATATACATGAGAATGAGAAAGTGTATAAAAATTAGAAAAGAGTATAAAAATAATAAAAATAAAAAAGAAAATTATGATTTCTTTTCCTTGCACATTTTTATCATCATGAGAATCATTATTATTTATCTAAACGAACACGTTTTGTCATTTTTAACTTTTAACCTTCTTACCACGTAGCTCCTGTTATTGTGTATTAATACATGTATTTATATTTATAATTAATAATAATAAAATAAAATAAAATAATATACAGTAATTTATTTAAATACCATAAACTCTTTTATTAAGATTCTGTTCTCAAAAATTAACAACTCCCAATTAAGTGTTCTCGGAAAAATTATTTAACTATATATATCTATTATTGTATTAGCCTAACCTAACTTCATTATTTAGTTTACTTTATTTTGCCTTCTGTTTCTATTAATATCAATATCACTTTTTTGACATCAATTTTTTTTGTGCTTCGCTACTATGAATTTTTGTGCTTCGTTAATCATTACTACTTAAATCATTTTCTAATTTCACCAATATTGATCATTCAACATCAATGCTTTGCTGCTTACTCGATATTGTTATTACCAACGTTAATTTTGACATTAACTATACTTTCAGAAATACTACTGCTGCTACCAACTTTATTCTATCAAAGTTAAGTATGCATTTTTCTTCTTTTATTGATGTTACTATCAATATCCTTTTTGAATATCAAAGCTTTACTAGTAATTATAATTCTGCTTGATTTTTCAAGCATATGAGCGAATTTGTTTGATAACTTAAGGGAAAAACATCTAAATAAGGAAATCACTTTTAGATTTTGCCCATGGGTTATCAAACATAATGATGAACTTGCTGAATTTAAATCTAACACTAAAATACAAAATAGTACTGGTACATTTATTATTATTAAATACATATAAAATATTTATGCACAATAGTAAACTAAAAATTCAAGCTAATAAACGCCCCTAGCCCTGGTTAGTTAATTTATCAAATTTAAAAATTATGATCGACTTTTAAATGTAACATTCTACAAAGAAATTCTTAATTATTCGAAGAAGTAATTCATCCGTACCAATTAGAGCGATATTTGAATTTGGTGCTACCAATTTTTAGGGGATGGCTAAAGCGGAGTTAACAAAGGAGTTACCTTTTTGATATCAATATCAATATTATAATTAATGCATTATGTAGATCAATATATAGATTTATCGGACCCCAATTTTAGCAATTTTAGAAATTGATATTCGGATGCATCATTGCAATGAACTTATATACATTTGAAGAGAATTGACTAATTTAGAATATTCTAGATGAACTCTGTTTTTGAATCATTAATATACAAAATTCTAGAACGCCAATTATTGAATTGCGAATGTTCAACTTCATATCATATAACGACAGAAATTGAATAATATTATTCATGATTTCATACCCTTATGTGCATTATATTGTAAATAAAAAAATAGATGAAATTAATTATAACTTTTAAATTCAATAAATTTTATTAGGACTTTAATCTACTAAACAAATTATCACATAAATGGGAAATACACACTCCAATGAAAATAAATCTCTTCAGAACTCGAAATTAGCCGAAGGTGGAAATATCGCAGAACAGAATAGTCTTGGTTATTGCTATGAAAATGGAATTGGAACCACAAAAGATGAAGAGAAAGCATTTCAGTGGTACTTGAATGTAGCTGAAGGCGGAAATAGTAGTGGACAGAATAATCTTGGAAATTGCTATTTTAATGTAATTGAAACAACAAAAGATGAAGAGAAAGCATTTCAGAGGTACTTTAAATCAGCTGAAGGTGGAAATAGTAGAGGACAGAATAATCTTGGACATTGTTATGAAAATGAAATTGGAACAACAAAGGATGAAGAGAAAGCATTTCAATGGTACTTGAAATCAGCTGAAGGTGGAAATAGTAATGGACAGAATAATCTTGGAAATTGCTATTTTAATGGAATTGGAACCACAAAAGATGAAGAGAAAGCATTTCAATGGTACTTGAAATCAGCTAAAGGTGGAAATAGCAATGGACAGAACAGTCTCGGAAATTGCTATTTTAATGGAATTGGAACAACAAAAGATGAAGAGAAAGCATTTCAATGGTACTTGAAATCAGCTGAAGGTGGAAATAGTAATGGACAGAATAATCTTGGACTTTGCTATTTTAATGGAATTGGAACCATAAAAGATGAAGAGAGAGCATTTCGGTGGTACTTTAAATGAGCTGAAGGTGGAAATAGTAGAGGACAGAATAATCTTGGACTCTGCTATTTTAATGGAATTGGAGCCATAAAAGATGAAGAGAGAGCATTTCGGTGGTACTTTAAATGAGCTGAAGGTGGAAACTACATTGGACAAAACTATCTCGGAAATTGCTATTTGAATGGAATTGGAACAACAAAAGATGAAGAGAAAGCATTTCAATGGTACTTGAAATCAGCTGAAGGTGGAAATAGTAATGGACAGAATAATCTTGGACTTTGCTATTTTAATGGAATTGGAACCATAAAAGATGAAGAGAAAGCATTTCGGTGGTACTTTAAATCAGCTGAAGGTGGAAATAGTAGAGGACTGAATAGTCTTGGTTATTGCTATTTTAATGGAATTGGAACCACAAAAGATGAAGAGAAAGCATTTCGGTGGTTCTTGAAGTCAGCTGAAGGTGGAAACTACATTGGACAAAACTATCTCGGAAATTGCTATTTTAATGGAATTGGAACCACAAAAGATGAAAAGAAAGCATTTCAATGGTACTTGAAATCAGCTGAAGGTGGAAATATCGCAGGACAGAATAGTCTTGGTTATTGCTATTTTAATGGAATTGGGACCACAAAAGATGAAGAGAAAGCATTTCGGTGGTTCTTGAAGTCAGCTGAAGGTGGAAATTACATTGGACAAAATAGTCTCGGAAATTGCTATTTTGATGGAATTGGAACCACAAAAGATGAAGAGAAAGCATTTCGGTGTTACTTGAAGTCAGCTGAAGGTGGAAACTACATTGGACAAAACTATCTCGGAAATTGCTATTTTATTGGAATTGGAACCACAAAAGATGAAGAGAAAGCATTTCAATGGTACTTGAAATCAGCTAAAGGTGGAAATAGCAATGGACAGAACAGTCTCGGAAATTGCTATGAAAATGGAATTGGAACAACAAAAGATGAAGAGAAAGCATTTCAATGGTACTTGAAATCAGCTGAAGGTGGAAATAGTAATGGACAGAATAATCTTGGACTTTGCTATTTTAATGGAATTGGAACCACAAAAGATGAAGAGAAAGCATTTCAATGGTACTTGAAATCAGCTGAAGGTGGAAATAGTAGAGGACAGAATAATCTTGGACATTGCAATGGAAATGGAATTGGAACAACAAAAGATGAAGAGAAAGCATTTCAATGGTACTTGAAATCAGCTGAAGGTGGAAATAGTAATGGACAGAATAATCTTGGACTTTGCTATTTTAATGGAATTGGAACCACAAAAGATGAAGAGAAAGCATTTCAGTGGTACTTTAAATCAGCTGAAGGTGGAAATAGTAGAGGACAGAATAATCTTGGACATTGCAATGGAAATGGAATTGGAACAACAAAAGATGAAGAGAAAGCATTTCAATGGTACTTGAAATCAGCTGAAGGGGGAAATAGTAATGGACAGAATAATCTTGGAAATTGCTATTTTAATGGAATTGGAACCACAAAAGATGAAGAGAAAGCATTTCGGTGGTACTTTAAATCAGCTGAAGGTGGAAATAGTAGAGGACAGAATAATCTTGGAAATTGCTATGAAAATGAAATTGGAACAACAAAAGATGAAGAGAAAGCATTTCAATGGTACTTGAAATCAGCTGAAGGTGGAAATAGTAATGGACAGAATAATCTTGGAAATTGCTATTTTAATGGAATTGGAACCACAAAAGATGAAGAGAAAGCATTTCGGTGGTACTTTAAATCAGCTGAAGGTGGAAATAGCAATGGACAGAATAATCTTGGACATTGCTATGAAAATGAAATTGGAACAACAAAAGATGAAGAGAAAGCATTTTGGTGGTACTTGAAATCAGCTGAAGGAGGAAATAACAATGGACAATACAATCTTGGGAATTGCTATTTTAATGGAATTGGAACCACAAAAGATGAAGAGAAAGCATTTCAATGGTACTTGAAATCAGCTGAGGGAGGAAATAGCCATGCACAGACTTCACTTGGAAATTACAATAAAATTAAAAAAACAAAAGATGAAAAGAAAATATTTCTCAGATACTTGAAATCAGCCGAAGAAGGAAATACCGATGGACAGAATAAACTTGGATATTGTTATCTCTTTGGTATTGGAACTACAAAAGATGATGAGAAAGCATTTCGATGGTATATTAAGTCAGCTGAAGGAGAAAATAGTGGTGGACAATATAGTCTTGCGAATTGTTATTTCTATGGGATCGGTACTACCAAAGATGAAAAGAAAGCGATGCGTTGGTACTTGAAATCATCTTAGAAAGAAATAAAGTTGAATAAGATATAATTAAATAAACAGAATATATTTACCTATCCAATAATCTTAAAAGTTTAAATATTCAAACAAATGTTATTTAGTTTAATATTCAAATAACTGAAAACAATATTTTTTTAATATGTACTGTTGTAAATATATTATTTTTTATATTAATTATTTTAATAAATTTTTTTTAAAAAAATAAATGCTACACATGTGATTGTGTGGCTACTTTTAAAAAAATATCTAAAATAATGTTTAGAGGAATATAAATTTATAATAACTGAAGTTAAATTCCTGAATTTAGAGTGTGTCATTTATTTGTAAGATTAAGTTTAAAATAAAATTTTAAAAATAAAACCAAATTTCATGATACCTTTCATAATATGTGTTTCATTATTAATCATAATAAATTTTCATCTCCCTTATAAGAAAGTTAATGATAAACTTTATTAATAAAAGGAACACAATATATTGTAAAATATACATTGGCAAACTAAAAATTCAAGCTAATAAACTACCCCTGACTAAGGTTGCCTGGCGAAACCTATTTTGTATTTTGGCAAAAGGTAAAACCTAGGTTTTGCCAATTTTTTTATTATAATTTTATTAAGTTTAACCTTTTCCAAAGGTTAATTAGTAAATTTTATAAGTTTCGTCTTTTGACAGATTTTGTCAAATTTTTTAATAAGTTTTAATAAACAAGTTTACCTTTCGTCATTTCGTCGATTGTCAAAACCTAGAGGTTTCACCCAGCAACCTTACCCCTGACCCTGGATTATTGTTTGTGATAAAATATCTTGATTATTGATGGATATCATTTTTTATTTCACTTATTTGTGTTGTCCTCGATATTTTTTTTCTGTTTGTAAAATTTTATTTTTCATTTAAATTTAATGCTACACCTTACATAAATAAAATAATTTTCATGTTTAATCAAAATAATATATTCATAAGAATAAGAAAGCATAAAAAAATTAGAAGAGATTAAAAAAAAGAAGAAAAAGATTTTCTTTACACAGTTTTATCATCAGAATCATCATTATTTATCTAAACGACATTTTTTAGAAGCAACTTTGAATTTAGATCTTGATCGACGAAATTCATTTGTCATTTTTAACTTTTAACCTTCTTATCACGTTGCTCCTGTTATTATATAATTATAAAAATAATAAATTAAATTAAATTATATGAATATACAGTAATTTATTTAATAACTTAAGCCAGTGTTTCCCAAAACATCACCATTTGAGGTTCTTTCTCAAATCTTTCCTATGAAACATAAAAAATGCATTCATTGGCCACTTAAAATTATTAGAAGTAGCAGTTAGTAAGAGAAGGAATTATCACAAGAGTGGGAACAGAAGCAGTAGTAGACACGCCAATCGCTTCTTCAAGATAAAAAAATAATACAATCAAAATTTCATCAAAAAGAAATAATTTGATAATTATGAAATTTTCTTACTGTTGATTGTCCTACTATCATGAAAAGAGTAAATTTTCCAAAAGAATAATAAAAGTATACATAAATAAATATGAATACTTTTTGGCATAATCGTTTTGTGAAAATATAAAGAAAAAAAATCACTAGATAGGAAATTTTTTTAATTTATTTTGCATTTAAATCTAATAATTAGTTTTTCATAGGTAAATATTTGTTTTCAAAGTAAGAAAAAATAAATAATATCTGGTCAACTCAACATTTATGTAAGGATATTAAGATATTTAAATTAACTACCAGTATTCATTACATAATTTTATTAATATTTAATAATCGTGAGTAAAAGTCAATGGAACTTTTATAATTTTAAAATTTTCACTACATTTAGACATGCAACAATTTTTGCGATTCTGCCAACGACCAAAATTTAACATTCTTAATTACACAATTCCAGCAATTTAATATTTAACAAATACAAACTTATAAGGTTTAATAATTACGTAATAACTATTTTTTTATTTTTTTTTTTGTGAAATTTTCTTCTTTAGGGTTAGAAGTAACGCTTCAATTTTTATAGGTATTTAGGTCGAAGCAAATTTCTCGCACGGATATTGGATAAGAATATAAAGTTTAATCGATATAAATTTCTTAGATGGAATCGAAAGAGGAGGCGGATGAGGTATAATTTTAAATATGAATCTAAAGATATATTAGATTGATTTGTTTGATTTTGGTAATTATATTCTATATTAATTTTGTTGTAGTGTTCCTATTTCTAAATTTGAAAAAATGGAATGTCATTACAATATTCATTAAAATAATTCCTAATGTTTAGTTACCAATTATTCTATTCTTGTGAATCGCAAAAAATAAGAATTAATATTTTTTTTTTTCTCATGAAAGAAATTTCTTTTTTCTTTTATTAATAATTATTTATTTACATAAAATAATATTTGATTTTTACAAATATTGAAAGCCAAAATATTGGATGAAATAATTATTTTGATAAATAAATTTTTTTCTTATTAAAAAAAAATTTCTGAACAAAAAAAAAAATCTACATTTTTTTTCTCGTTTTGTTTCTTCAGATAGAATTTGCTGATTCTCTTTTTGAATTTAATCTCCAAAATGATTTAGCTCTTTCCGCTGTCTGTCGCGATTCTTCTCAAACGTAAGAAGTAATTGAAAGTGATTTCCACCAAGAAAATGATATAATTTAAATGTCATGAAGCTTGATGTCTGTTCAGTAGGTTTTTGAATTTTCAAATTCGACTAATATGTTTACTGTAACTGTATTATTAGAAATTACTCCAGTTAGGGGTGACTTAGGTAAGTTTCATTCACCAAGACATCAAGATTCAATCATCAATTTTAGATACAATAGCCTAAATAAAAAAATTATAAATAGATTACTATCACAATAATTACTTTATTTCATCAATATCAGTTTCCATCATAAAAAATCTTCCTTGAATATTACCACCCTCTCCTTTATCAAAAAGATCTATGATAATATCTTTTGGATAGGAAGCTGTAATGTGAAGAAAAACATTGAATATTCGCATTTTGATATTCAGAAAATACAATTTCAACTGCATTGACAATTAGGTTTCCCAGAAATTTCATTATTTAATCAATATAACAAATCAAATAAAATCAGATACAAAAAAAACTTTTTAACTTCCGTATAAGGATCTTTTTTAATGCATTCAAAAAAAAAAAAAACACACACACACACATCATAAGAAGACAACTAAATCATAGATCATCAATCAACTAAATGATTACATAAACAAATTATTTTATTAATTAATAAAAAAAATTTAATCAATTATTAATATGATAATTACTTATTCAATTAAGAAATGAAAATTCTTTATCAAAATCTATTTTGCGTAAGAAAATATTTTTTTCTCACACGAAAGAAAATGAAAAAGAAAGAAATTACTTGAATAGAAATTTGTTATTTTTTTATCTTGTTTATTTTTATTTTTTTAAAAAAAAAATAATATATAAATAAACTCTATCAAAGAGGAAAGAATTTACTTCACTTTCTCTCTCAATTAATAATAAGAAATACACAATAAAATAAAATAAGAAAATAAAATCACCACTAATCCTAACGAGTAATTATTTTTTTATAAAAGGAAATTGTTTACTTTGCACAATCCTCACAAGAAAAATATAAATGTATATGCTCTCATTATTTTATATAAGTTAATTAAATAATGTTTTGTTTCAAATCAGTTGCAAAAATATCGTAAATGTAATACATTATTTTTTAAAAAAAAATTCTCTTTATTTCTTAAGCAAAAAAATGGAAAGTAAAATTTCCACAGAATTATTAATTATGATTTTAAATAATCTCCAATCGTCATCCCGTTCGTTCAACTCAAGATTTATATTCATCATTATTAGTTAATCGAATCTGATGTAAAGTTACTATACCTATACTTTGGGAATTAACTTTGGGTCAAGAATGTTGTATAGATAATAAGGTGAAGTTGAAGAAGAAAGAATTATGTATTCGAACTTTTATTTCATGTATGGATACTCTTTACTTACTTAAAATGGATTTGATTTTTCATCACACCCGCATCTAGCTACTTTTGATTATTCTCGATAATATTCTTGTATAAAATTAATTTAATTATATTAATTGTTTTAAATGAAGTTATTTAAACCTTCATATTCTCGATCATATTCTTCTCAAAATAATTTGGATTAGTTGTTAAAGTATAAATTGATTTATTAATTATTAAAATGAAAATTTGATTAAAAGATTAAAATAGACAAGTAAATTACTAACTCATATTTTCAAAATCTTAAATGAAATTATTTAAAGTATTTACTCTGTACATTTTCTAACATCGTAATAAATATGTATATTTGAATTATAGTTTATTTTAATAATAATGTAATTACTGTTTAACTATTACTTTGACTCCAATAACAAAATTCATTTTTAAGGTTAATAATTTTTCATATAAAAATTTAATTTTCTCAATGAGATGTTGACAGCATGCAATAAAATATCATGTACGTATAGTATAGTGTATTTTTTATTTTTATATTTATTTTAACGTAGTATAAAATTCTACCTAATTGTTATTCCTTTTCGTCTTGTCACGGCATAAAGATACAATGGAAAAAGAACCTTGAAAATTTATAAGAATTCGTAATTGTGATTGATTTAGAAGAACAAAGAGTAAATCCCGCCACCCACCCCACAAATAAATGGTATTTTGAAAAAAAATAAAAACATCTATTGCCCAAGCCACTTCGGGAATCTTTTTTTTCATAACAATTAATAAATGTTAGATCACGATCGCATGATCTTAGATAATGGAGCTGCACTTAGCCGACATCCCACTTGGGATAACATTAAATAGTTTACTTGGATCGTTCAGCATTTATGACTGATCCAAATGTAATTCTGAGATTAACCAATATTTCGAGATCACATCCTCATAAATTTTATTTAATTTATTCATCTTAACAAAAATAAAAATTATAAAACCCATTTTTGTAAAAATGTAACACAATTAATATCATTACCAATCTAACCTCATTGTGGTGTAGGTACTGTAACAAAAAAAAATTCACTAGTTTTTTTCATTAATATTTAAGTTCTAAATTGATCCATCAATTAATTGAAATTCATCTTGTTAAATAAAAAAAAAATAATAAATAATATTAATGCTTTACTTGATTTTCGTTAAAATTCAAATTCTTCTGTTTCAATTTCTTCTAGAGAAATCATAAAATTAGAAATTAAATTAAACAAAACAATTATCATGATCATGATAAAAAAAATACTTCCCATGAATTTTCGATTAAATAGAATAAAAAAAATATTGATCAAACCTCATTAGAGAACCATGCAATATTTAATTAATACAAATTCAATCATTAGGTAAATACAGAAAATAAGATTCTAATAAAAAATGCAAAAACGTTAATAATAATATAATATGCTAATAAAAAAAAAATGAATTTAACAAATAAACCTAATAAATCCAATATTTACATCTAACTTCCTCTTAGATCTTGTTCTTGAACTGAAATGATAAATATAATGGATTATTATTCATTTCATGTTGTTATTGTTGATGAAGTTGTTCAAGTCACTATTACAGTTGTCAATAATGTAATTGTAGTTGTTCTTGTTGTGATGGTTGCTACTAGTCAAAATAAGGAAAATCAGCCATATCAAAATTCAGCCAACTTTTTGCACATTAAGTTGGATAGATATTTTTAAAGTAATAATAATAATAATAAATATTGGGACCCATGTAGGAATCAAACCTACTAAAGAAAGATAACCAACATATCTTTAAACCATTTGTGACCTTTTTGATAATGCAGAAGTCAATAGAAAAGAAACTGCAATATATTTCAAAAGAAATATATTGAATGCTCAAAATCTTTCATAAATTTTAATTCAAAATTTTTCAAAATCAAACAGTTTATTTGCTAATATGCTTAATACTTATTTCAAATAATTCTGTTAGATTTCAAAAGATTTTAATTAATAGATTGTCTGGTTTTTATTACATTCTACTTTAAGACTAGTAAAGTTAAACTGGATAGTTTAAGGTAGCTATCACCACAATTTTTATATTATAATAATAAATTATTATAAGGAAACTCGCAATCCCTGAGGAACAGTAGTTGCTAATATAAAAGAAAAGTTACTTATCTTCATATAGGAGATAAAGTTCAAAATAAAAATAAATAAATTCAATATAAAACAACAAATGAAGACATTTTTTTGTTTGGATTTTTTTTTAATAAAAAAAATTTATTAAAAATAATATTTTGACAATTATTTTATATTTTAATATTAATAACTAATGATCAAAAAACAGGAAATTAATTTGCGCACAAAATTTTTATTTATATTCGAGAACCCAATTCATCATCATCATCATCGTCATTATTACTTCATTATCTGATTGAGGAGACTCTTCTTTTATTGGATCCAATCATATGATAACTTTAAAAATTTCCTCAGATAGGAATCGTTCATTGCATCAATGCTAAATATATAAGGGTTCCATATTTTAGACCCCCGGTCATGATACATACTATAACTAACAACTTCAATTTATATACTATAAACGAACAGAAAATGGTCGAAGTATAAACAGAATGCAATCAAGAANAAGTTACTTATCTTCATATAGGAGATAAAGTTCAAAATAAAAATAAATAAATTCAATATAAAACAACAAATGAAGACATTTTTTTGTTTGGATTTTTTTTTAATAAAAAAAATTTATTAAAAATAATATTTTGACAATTATTTTATATTTTAATATTAATAACTAATGATCAAAAAACAGGAAATTAATTTGCGCACAAAATTTTTATTTATATTCGAGAACCCAATTCATCATCATCATCATCATATTATTGTCATCATCATCGTCATTATTACTTCATTATCTGATTGAGGAGACTCTTCTTTTATTGGATCCAATCATATGATAACTTTAAAAATTTCCTCAGATAGGAATCGTTCATTGCATCAATGCTAAATATATAAGGGTTCCATATTTTAGACCCCCGGTCATGATACATACTATAACTAACAACTTCAATTTATATACTATAAACGAACAGAAAATGGTCGAAGTATAAACAGAATGCAATCAAGAAAGTGATAATTAGTGTTAGTGGAAGTGGCGTAACTTTTTTCAAAAATGATTTTATTAAATAGAAAAGTGAAAATTATACAATTGATAAATGCTCAAATATATGCTGATGGTTATGCAAAAGTAAACCTTATAATTGATTTCAAGAAATTAAGCAAAAAACAAAAGTTGTTATGGTATTATTTATCATTACAACAATCCAATAATAATGCTACTACAACTAATAATAATAATAATAATAATTCATCACCTCAAGGTCAAGCACAACAACAACAACAAGTAGTAAATGTAAATGATTTTCAAGCGGACAATCTTTACAAAAACCACAACAACAGGCCAATCCCACCCATTCCATTTACTCACCCAAATATTCCATTCTTACTNATTTCCTCAGATAGGAATCGTTCATTGCATCAATGCTAAATATATAAGGGTTCCATATTTTAGACCCCCGGTCATGATACATACTATAACTAACAACTTCAATTTATATACTATAAACGAACAGAAAATGGTCGAAGTATAAACAGAATGCAATCAAGAAAGTGATAATTAGTGTTAGTGGAAGTGGCGTAACTTTTTTCAAAAATGATTTTATTAAATAGAAAAGTGAAAATTATACAATTGATAAATGCTCAAATATATGCTGATGGTTATGCAAAAGTAAACCTTATAATTGATTTCAAGAAATTAAGCAAAAAACAAAAGTTGTTATGGTATTATTTATCATTACAACAATCCAATAATAATGCTACTACAACTAATAATAATAATAATAATAATTCATCACCTCAAGGTCAAGCACAACAACAACAACAAGTAGTAAATGTAAATGATTTTCAAGCGGACAATCTTTACAAAAACCACAACAACAGGCCAATCCCACCCATTCCATTTACTCACCCAAATATTCCATTCTTACTTCCGTTATTATTATTATCATCATCACCTCCATTTCCTGCAGAATAATCATTTCCATCACACGATGACGATGCCGCTGTCTCACTTCCATCTCGAAATCTACTACTACTATTACCACACTATAATACGTGAAATTTTCATCATTATAATATTTAATACTATTTAAGTGAGGTCGGGTCACCGAAAAACATCTTGTACCCATTGTTCACAATTTTCCTTAAATGATTCATCCAATAATAAATCATCGGCATATAAATACTCTGCACTATTGTGATGATGATTATTATTATTATGATGATTATTGTTATTATGATTGTCATTATGATATGATTGTTGTGATTATTATAATGATTGTTATGATTATTGTGATTTAGGAATAATGATAAAGGTTTTGGTATAGTTGGGCGTTGGGAATTTTTCTTCTCATTATTTGATTATTATCATTTGAGTTGTTATTATTATAATAGTTGTTGTTATTGTTGTAATTTTGCTAATTTTGATGGTTCAAATAACGTTGCTGTTGTTGTGGTTGATCACGATATTGAGATGAATAATTACTTTCGTTATAAAATTAAAATAAATAAAATAATAATTAATTAATTGAAATCATTAAATTCGATACTTGCCAAAGCTTCTTCAACTTCAGCATCCGCATCAGTTGGTACTATCCATTCATCCCTTAAATCGGGACGACAGTTTAAATATATTGAAGTAATTATTTTCATGTTACTTATCATTAATTAATTAATTATTATTAATATTATTGATAGTATTAATTATTTATTATTGTTTATTTATCACCCGATCCCGATCCATTGTTATTATTTAGAGACGCGGCGTAATAACATTAATATCAGGACTAATAACGGCGATATTCATATATTCGAATTAATATTAGGATTCATATTGATAGTAGAAGAAGTGGCTTTTGATTTACGTAAAGAAGTAGTAGCTGTTGAAGTAGAAGATAACGATGCAGACATCGTTGCTGATGATGATGATGATGAATATTGTAAAGTTGGTTCTGCTGGTGGTATATTGTTATTATTGATTCCCACTGATTGGTTCTAAATATAAATATTCAAAAAATTGATGTTAATTCATTTTATGATTTAGAGAGATCTAAAGATCTAAAGATCTAAAAAATAAAAAATAAAAATAAAATAAAATATTCTATATTCTATTTTATAATAATTATAATTATAATTATTATTACCATAGTCATCAATAAAATTTACAAGTTGAGGTTGATAAGCTTCAACGTGTGTTCATTCAATATTTTCCAAAGAAAAACCACGGTCTCCCCATTTACAAGAATATGAATAATTATTGGTATCGTCAAATTCTTATTTGTCGCCATGTTTTTTATCAGAAAATAATTTGAATTGAATTAGTCATGTTTCGATGTAATGATTTGTGATGATGTGATGATGTGATGAAAAAAAATGATCAACTTATATATGTATTGAACTGAAAAAAGGGATTTTTTGTTTTTGTTATTATGTCACTACGATACTTGTGATCTGTGTATGTATTTAACGTGTAATGGTGTAACTTTGTAACTTGCTTCGTCGCCATCGGAAATAAGTAGATCTAATAATAGAGATTTGAAGTCAAAAAACGTCCGGTAAATAATTCAAAAAGTAATAATTCTCGTGCGTACAACAACGCAAAAGATTAAGTTTTTAATTATAATAAAATATAATAGTACAGTTAAGTGATCAAAATTATAAGAGATATTGCACATGCTATAGATTTATAAAAGAAAAAAATTTGATAAACAATTGTTTAAATATTTTAGATTGGCATTCCCATCAGCCAAAAAAGGAATTGTATATTGTATTATCTAAATGAAAATCATATTTATTTGTTGTTCGTGATATTTTCAATTAGTTAAAATAAATTTTGTAAATCGTAGTAAATAAAAATAAGTAAATAATATTTGCCAAATTGATTTGTTTGATAGATTATGATTTTTATGTTTTAAAGAATGTCATTATTTAAACTTGATTAATTCTTTGCTTTTTTGATTTTAGCATCCACGTCCTTTAAACATAAAAAAAAGTTATATTTTTTTTTAAAAAAATTTATACTAATCTTACTTTTTTTCACTGGTTTCTCTTCCCTAAAAAAAAAAATTGAATTTTAATAAAAAAATAAGCTTTTACAAAAAAATATATAAATAAATAATGTAACGCGTGAATAAACTTACCTTTAACACATTATTCTTTTCATACAGGCTCATATATTGAATTGAATTTTGCATATTCAAAAATAATATATTACAAAAATTTTAAATGATAAAATAAAGTGAAATGAATCCTTATCCAAGAATCCTTGGATCCATAAGATGATTTTCTAATTTCTCAGATAATTACTCAAACTTAAACTCATTAGCAATAATCACTAATTCTATTGACACTGTATTAAAGTTATTCAGAATATTTAATTTAATGTTGCAAAAAATATATCATTTAAAAATACTTATCAATGTATAATAATTAAATTNTTAAAGAATGTCATTATTTAAACTTGATTAATTCTTTGCTTTTTTGATTTTAGCATCCACGTCCTTTAAACATAAAAAAAAGTTATATTTTTTTTTAAAAAAATTTATACTAATCTTACTTTTTTTCACTGGTTTCTCTTCCCTAAAAAAAAAAATTGAATTTTAATAAAAAAATAAGCTTTTACAAAAAAATATATAAATAAATAATGTAACGCGTGAATAAACTTACCTTTAACACATTATTCTTTTCATACAGGCTCATATATTGAATTGAATTTTGCATATTCAAAAATAATATATTACAAAAATTTTAAATGATAAAATAAAGTGAAATGAATCCTTATCCAAGAATCCTTGGATCCATAAGATGATTTTCTAATTTCTCAGATAATTACTCAAACTTAAACTCATTAGCAATAATCACTAATTCTATTGACACTGTATTAAAGTTATTCAGAATATTTAATTTAATGTTGCAAAAAATATATCATTTAAAAATACTTATCAATGTATAATAATTAAATTAAAAATAATTAATATAAAAGATTTTATTATTTTCATCGCTGTATTTATTAAATTAAGATGAGATATCATTTTTTTAGAATAATTTAATTAAATGAATAATGAAAATATATTTATATATTTAAATGAATTAAAGAATAATAAATAAATCTAAAATTAACTTCTATATTATTATGATTTTAATAATTATTGCATCACTATTACATATGTAATTGCTTATTAATTGCTTATTGGCAAGGCAGTGATCTACAAACAATCGATTTCAAAAAAAAATTTTTCACTTACTCCTACTACTATCTTCTTAACACTTTGTTGCCCTGCCCTTTTCACCTTTCATTATTTTTTACACTTTTTTCGAAATATTTGCAATTAAGATCCTTAAAAATGAAGTTAACAGGAGAAAAAAATATTGTATCAGTAAGTAAAGTTACTTGAAAAAAATTTAAAAAATCCTAGATCTCAATTTTTCAATGGATTTTTTTTCACATTTTACCTTCCTTTAGCTTTTTTCCAATGTTCTTTTTGCCTTTTTTATACAATTTTCTCTAACAATATATACATTATCTTTATAATTTTATTTTAAGTTATTAAAAAGGTCCTTTGCAAAGGTTTATCCGAAAGATCCTCAAACCGAATCACCAAAAAAATCACCTTTACGCCATCTCAAAATAACAAAACTTAAAATCAACTATACAAAAGATTTTGGAACAGAAAAGCAAGTGATACATTATTGTACGAAATACCTCAAGGATTTTCCCACCAGCTACAAGACATTTTGTGATAGGGCTGAGGCATATTTCAAATTAAAGAAATACAGCAGAGCGATTAATGATTTAAACTCTGCCATTCTATTGAAGCCAGAAAGACCAACCGCATGGTATTTGTGAGGTGCGATCAAAGGATTAGAAAAATCCTACGATGATGCAATAAATGATTTAAGCAAAGCAATAAGAATTGATCCAATAAATTGCTTTGCTTTAAAAAGTCGAGCTTACTGTTACTATCAATTAAACTCACTCGAAGAAACTCTTTGTGATCTTAATATGGTTATCATTTTGGGTTGCTCCGATGAAAACACACGCATCAACAAAGCAAATATTCTCCGAGAATTAAAAGAAAAAAATAATTCAGCAAAAGAAGATTTAAGGAATGACAGTAATAATGGTGCCTCATTGAGTATTGGCAGTACAAAAGGGAAACAAAAGCATTATAAATAATATAAATTCCACATATTTCTCTTTTTGTTAATTTTTTAATTCTCAATTTCTTTTTCAATTTTTCAATCTTTTTGTTATTTTTTTTATTTTCAATCTTTTTTTTCTCAATTCCCCAATTTTATTTACTTATAGACTTTTTTTAATAAAGAATATTTTGAAAATGAATATGTCTGTTATTTATCATGTTAATTGTACGATTTATATTTTGCGATATCCAATTAATGACATTACCGTAAGAATTTATGATCTCGCCATCAAAAAATTCAGTGGCGATACCTTCTTATAGCATCAGTTTCTAAAATTTGCGAGATCATTAGGAGCATTAAAATATTGAGTAAAATGTAATAATTACACTTAAATAGAATCCGATGAACCAACATTTATGCTCTCAGAAAACCATGGCAATGTTTTATTAGTGAGAGATAAAGATTATTAATTCTTAAATTATTTATTTATTTTAATAATAATAATAACTTTATATAACTAGCATTGATTCAACGAGATTTTCGATGATTTATCTCAGCTAAACTTTGAAAGAATATTTTAAATTGGAGTCAACATAAGTAAATAAGATTAAAGCTCACCGTGTAATAATTTCACTAGATCCAAGAAAAGAAATGAAAGAAAGGGTTCAAAGACAAATTTATTGAAAAATTTTATTTTTTATGTTTTAATATACATATCTAATAATGATTCATTACATTTTTTCTAAGTTAGAACTGTTCAATTCTGGCAACAATTGGCAACACTGGACAATACTGGACAACGCTGGAAAATACTGGACAACGCTGGAAAATACTGGACGATGCTGGACGATGCTAGGCAATAGAAACAAGACTGGACAACGCTGGACAATGCTAGGCATTGCCAGACAAGTCTGGACAACGCTGGGCGAGGACAATACTACTATTTGTCATTCACTTTGATTGCGTAAAATTGTTCATAAGGATTTATAAATATATGATGTTCTATATTTAATATTCTAATTTACTTTCATTATTAAAAAGAAAATAACATGTAACCACCAAATTAGTTTACCTGAAACGATAATATTGTTATTATTGATATTCAATTAAATTCAAATCAGAACACATATTTGTACACATTTTGAAAAATGGACAGGACAGAAAATTAGACTACAACTAATAAACAAAAGAACTTTGGAGCAAACATAAAGAAAATATAAATGTATTGTTCAATAGTCATTATCAATAGAAGTTCAAAATATTATAATCTAGATATCATGGGTGATCCAGTTGAAACACTTATAAATACCGTAAGATATACACATAATCATGTTTTTTATTCACAAAGTTACATAAGATGGACACTAAATTCCGTTTTGCAGCCACCTGAAAAGAATATTAATAAATTAGAAAATGAAGCGATCAATACATATTTAAATTATCGATAGCATGAAATCCATAGTATAATCGTTATTTTGCACACCCATTTTGATTAATCCTCCAATTTCGTAATCGCTTACAATGTCATAGATGAAATTTTTATCAAACAATATTTGTTCAGGGTGAAAACTGGACGTTCCATGAAAAAAGCATTGTCGTTTGTTATCAGAAATATTATAAAAAGAAATATGTGAACAAAATAATAATAATTGTTGTTACTATTATACCTTGATTATATGCAATATAAGCATTTCCCATTCTTAAAAGTTTGATCTTGATGCGTAGATTATTACGTATTTAATATCTTAATAAGAATTCTTCACTCATATTACTAAAGTGAACACCAGATATGTTATTAAAATTTTAGATTTATATTTCTTTAATTTTTTATTTATGGATATCTGGTTAATTATTTTATTTCTTTAAAATTCCCACGGTGATTATTTTTTCGTGAATGAGAGATTTTATTAAATAACAAGATTCGTTGCAGTACTTGAATTAGATATAGATATAATTCACCAGGATATTCGTTCTGAAATATTATATTTTATGAATTTAAAACAAAAATTTACTTTTTCGGATTTGTATCAAAAAAATTTGCTGGGAAAATGAAGAAAAATTTTGATATATATGATTATTATTTTCTTATTAAACGAAAAAAAACAAATTGAACAATTAAAAATCAACTTATCTTAATAAATCCAATATTTACATCTAACTTCCTCTCAAAACACATTCACTAGCCTAAAAATGAAGAAAAATTTTGATAATATGATTATTATTTTATTATTATTATTTATTAAATGAAAAAAAAAACAAATTTAATAAAAATCAACTTATCTTAATAAATTCAATATTTACATCTAACTTCCTCTCAAAACACATTCACTAGCCTAAAAATGAAGAAAAATTTTGATATATATGATTATTATTTTATTATTATTATTTATTAAATGAAAAAAAAACAAATTTAATAAAAATCAACTTATCTTAATAAATTCAATATTACATCTAACTTTCTCTCAAAAACATTCACTAG
Organism: Diversispora epigaea; assembly: GCA_003547095.1. Classification (NCBI taxonomy): domain Eukaryota; kingdom Fungi; phylum Glomeromycota; class Glomeromycetes; order Diversisporales; family Diversisporaceae; genus Diversispora; species Diversispora epigaea. Next base: position 207,389 of record PQFF01000054.1, on the reverse strand, counting down.
CCTAAAAATAAAGAAAAATTTTGATATATATGATTATTATTTTTTCATTATTATTTATTAAATGAAAAAAACAAATTTAACAATTAAAAATCAACTTATCTTAATAAATCCAATATTTACATCTAACTTCCTCT
>PQFF01000054.1:172990-206668 GCA_003547095.1 Diversispora epigaea | reverse complement strand
GTCTAACCAGCACCTAGGTTTTTATCCCAAGGTTTGATCCTACACAGCGGAAGCCTGAGTAATTTGCCCCCCAGTAATGATTATTGTAGGAATCGAACCTACTGAACAAAAGTTCAAACCATTATAACCGACTTTGATGGCCAAAAATTATATTATACGCTTAAAATATTTGTAAAATAATAAGTTATACTCGAAATGTTTGCAAAATATTAGTTGAAAAAAGTTTTTTGAAAAAATGAGTGGAAATGTTTTTTAAAAAAATGAAAAATAAGAAAAAAAAAAGAAAGTTGAAAAAGATTTAAATGACATGCGTTAAGTTTTTATTTTTATAACTATAAACAAAAATTATTGGTCACTTCAGGTGAACACAAATTTTTTTGCAGATAAAAAAAATTGCTTATTAATCATATCATCGGTTTTCTAATTTTAGAATCCATTTAATATTATTAATCCTCAACCAATTCTACTTGTGATAACTCACATGATTCTTATCGCGTGTCGCGTGTTAAGAATCAGAACAATAAAAAAATTTTTTTTTGTCTTTGTCTATTTTTGGTTAAATTTAGCGCTGATTATGAGACTTCTAAAGAGTAAAAAAAAAAGAATAGGGTTTTTTAGTTTTTTATGGGAAAGGGATTTAATAAAATATTTTATTGTTAAAAAAAATTTTCGGATATAATATACTATTTATTATTACGCGTGTTTTTTATTTTATTTTTATCATAAAAAGTGATTGATATTCAAAAAAAATTCTAATGTATTGATTGGCAAAAGAAATCATGTGAATCGCGCGGAGTTTTAGTTAATATACATAAGTATTACAAAGATAATATACAATTTATACATATGATTATTACGTTAGATATATGTAATAGTTAATTACAGTAATATACATATGATTATTACGTTAGAAATATATAATAGTTAATTACGGTAATATATATAGTGTCTAGAATTGTAATTAAATTAATTAAATCGGAATTCCGGATTGTATTGAGATTAAATTTTTTATTTAAAATTTAAATATATTGTGATAAATAAAAAAATTTTTATATGTTATTATTTTATATTTAATATTCTTTTTATTTGTATTTCGATTATATTTTCAATAAAATACTTTGTTTTAAAGTTATTTATTTATCATTTTTAGGAATAGAGGGAAACGAACAGGGTTACCGTATTAAATATAAAATGATTTAGATAGAGTAAAGTGATGAACATTTTCATTTTAAAGATTTTAATAATGAAATAGTTTTAAACAAGTATAACTAGGCGAAAAATAGTAGCCAAGTAACCACCTGGTATTGAAAATTATCATAATTATTATAATATAATCAGATATTTGCATAGAAGTTACAAGCGTTTGATATATACATAAAATATTTTTAATTTATATAATTAATATGATTCAATGATAACTTAAAATTTCAAAAAAGGAAGATATGAAAAAGATAAGTAATACGTTAGATTTATTTAATTAAACTAAAAATCTAAATATAAAAAAAAATATAAATATAAAAAAAATATAAATATAAAAAAACAAACATATATAAATTCATTGATTATTATCTGTGGATCAAAATTTCTAACAAGTTTTCTTAATAATCTTAAATACTTCATAATCAACAATTAAGAATTTATCTGTTGTAGTTCTTATAGGTTTTTCATAATAATCACGATTACACTTACTGTAATTATCTAACGTAAAATTAGAGCTAAAATTAGCATATAAAGATCATACCCAAAACGTGGACCATAAGTCTTTTGATAAGTTTTGTTTATATGCCAAATTGCATAATCACAAAATCTTGAATTTCCTTCAAGAACTATTCCAACTCTTGAACTTCCTTCAAAAGTAAATGAAACATTCTCAACTATAATCAACAAAGAATATTTCGCAGAACTTTCATCATGGATTGATAAAAATCAACTTAGCAAATATTCCTTATGAATTTCAATTAATTCTTCGTGAAAGTATAGATGGTTTTCATCCCAAGACATTTTGGAACATTTGCTTTGGACATCTGGAACAATTGTGGTTACAAAAGTTGCAGGAACTGATGAAATCTTTGGTGGTTTTAATCCTTTAGATTGGGATAATTTAAAATTGGGTTGGATTAAAACAAATGATAGTTTCATTTTTCATTAAAAAATGGTAATATTTAAAATTCAATTCTCAGCCGAGTTAATTACCAAAAGGAAGCTCTATTATATTGTAATTCTAATGAACAGAATACTTATGGTCCATTGTTTGATAATTTTGAATTTTCGATGAAACCGATTTTACCCAAGATGAAAATTGTTGGTGTAACTATGGTAGTAGTTATGAAAAACAATCACCATCATCATCGTTATCGTTGTTATATTCATCTTAACCAATAATTTGTTGTAAATATGTGGAAATAAAATAAACGAAATTATTAGAAATACATATACACAAATTAACATCATAATTACTAAATAAAGTATATACAGGTTTAAATGTAACACTTACCCACAAAAGATGTCTCCTTCAAATCTTCTGCACGATTCACAAACCATCTAATTGAACAACATAATTAACAAATCAATTTAGATAATGATTTGTTTCTAAGAAATGTATAATTCGAAAAAATAAAATAAAAAAAAGACAAATAATTTAAAAAAATATTAATAACAACTTGTTCAAAAAAAGATTAAAAACAATATTTTGAAAATAATAATCGAAAAATGGCTTATTATTTTGTACTAATAAATTAAAAACAATCAAAATTTTATTTTCAGTTATTTATAAAAAAAAACAAAGGAAACCTATTACGGTTTTTCTATTTATATTAAACAATGAGATTAGGAGTAACGTGACGATCAGAAACTTCTATTTTCTAATTAATTAATGGAAAATTTCTATTGTTTGTAAAAATTCTAATTATAGAAAACTGCACCTAAATCGGAAAATAGAATATTCTAAGACGAAATAATGATCGACATGAATAATAATATTTATAAACGACTATGACTAGCGTATGTGAAATATCAACTTAACGTTTCCTTAAAAATTACTTATTACCGCATGCCAACTTGAAACCAAAAAAAAAGTTAACATTGTTATCATATCCCTGTGCTAGTTATTTATCGTCTCGTAATAATTATATGGCCTTGGTTTACTCCGTAACTTCAACATTTTTTAAATTCCTCGATTTCATATTAAATATTTAATTTCAAAATTTATCTTTTTAAACTTTTATTCTCTGCATAAATGGAAAATATATTGAAATCAGCTGAAGGAGGTGATTTTATTCTTAGATATTATTATGAACATGAAATTGAAACNTTATTATTTTGTACTAATAAATTAAAAACAATCAAAATTTTATTTTCAGTTATTTATAAAAAAAAACAAAGGAAACCTATTACGGTTTTTCTATTTATATTAAACAATGAGATTAGGAGTAACGTGACGATCAGAAACTTCTATTTTCTAATTAATTAATGGAAAATTTCTATTGTTTGTAAAAATTCTAATTATAGAAAACTGCACCTAAATCGGAAAATAGAATATTCTAAGACGAAATAATGATCGACATGAATAATAATATTTATAAACGACTATGACTAGCGTATGTGAAATATCAACTTAACGTTTCCTTAAAAATTACTTATTACCGCATGCCAACTTGAAACCAAAAAAAAAGTTAACATTGTTATCATATCCCTGTGCTAGTTATTTATCGTCTCGTAATAATTATATGGCCTTGGTTTACTCCGTAACTTCAACATTTTTTAAATTCCTCGATTTCATATTAAATATTTAATTTCAAAATTTATCTTTTTAAACTTTTATTCTCTGCATAAATGGAAAATATATTGAAATCAGCTGAAGGAGGTGATTTTATTCTTAGATATTATTATGAACATGAAATTGAAACAACAAAAGATGAAAAGAAAACTTTCCAGTGTTACTTGAAATCAGTTGAAGGAGGAAATAGTGATGGACTGTTTAATTTTGGATATTGTTATCTGAATGGTATCAGAACCACAAAAGATGAAAAGAAAGAATTTCAAGGGTACTTGAAATCAGCTGAAGGTGGGAATAGTAAAAGTCAGCTTATTATTGGATCTCATTATGATAATGGTATTGGAACAACAAAAGATGATGCGAAAGCATTTCAATGGTACTTGAAATCTGTTGAAGGGTGAGGTAGTGATGGGCAGTATATTCTTGGAAAGTTTTATGTAAATGAAATTGGAACAACAAAAGATGGGGAGAAAGATTTCCAGTGGTACTTGAAATCAGCCGAAGGAGGGAATATTTATGGACAGTTTAATCTTGGGATTTGTTATGATAATGGAATAGGAACCATGAAAGACGAAGAGAAAGCATTTCAGTGGTACTTGAAGTCAGCAGAAGGCGGGAATTGTAAAAGTCAGGCTATTATTGGATCTCATTATGATAATGGTATAGGAACAACAAAAGATAAAGAGAAAGCATTTCAATGGTACTCGAAATCAGCCGAAGGAGGGAATAGTGATGGACAGTATATTATTGGATGTTGTTATATGAAAGGAATTGGAAAAGATGTGGAGAAAGCATTTCAGTGGTACTTGAAATCAGCTGAAGGAGGGAATATTTATGGACAGTTTAATCTTGGGATTTGTTATGAGAATGGAATTGGAACCACAAAAGATGAAGAGAAAGCATTTCAATGGTACTTGAAATCAGCTGAAGAGGGGAATAGCAATGGACAGTATAATCTCGGTGATTGTTATAGAAATGGAATTGGAACCATAAAAGATGGAGAGAAAGCATTTCAATGGTACTTGAAATCAGCTGAAGGAGGAAATAGTTATGGACAGAATAATCTTAGATATTGTTATGATAATGGAATAGGAACCATGAAAGACGAAGAGAAAGCATTTCTGTGGTACTTGAAATCAGCTGAAGATGGGAATAGTAAAAAGCAGTATGTTATTGGCTATCGTTATGAGAATGGAATTGGAACAACAAAAGATGAAGAGAAGCATTTCAGTGGTACTTGAAATCAGCTGAAGGAGGGAATAGTGATGGACAGTTTAATCTTGGAAATTGTTATCGAGATGGGATTGGAACCATGAAAGATGAAAAGAAAGAACTCCAGTGGTACTTGAAATCAGCTGAAGGAGGGAATAGTTATGGTCAGTGCAGTCTTGGAAATTGTTATACTAATGGTAAAGGAACCACGAGAGATGAAAAGAAAGCATTCCAGTGGTACTTGAAATCAGCTGAAGGTGGGAATAGTTATGGACAAAATAATCTTGGAAATTGTTATGCCAATGGTATAGGAACCATGAAAGATGTAAAGAAAGCATTCCAGTGGTACTTGAAATCAGCTGAAGGAGGGAATTGTTATGGTCAGTGCAATCTTGGATATTGTTATCGGGATGGAATTGGGACAACAAAAGATGAAAAAAAAAGCATTTCAATGGTACTTTAAATCAGCTGAGGGAGGGGATAGTAAAGGACAGTATAATCTTGGATGTTGTTATCTGAATGGAATTGGAACAACAAAAGACAAAGAAAAAGGATTTAACTGGTTCACATTGTCAGCTGAAAGGGGAAATTCTAATGGTCAAGCATTAATCGAATTTATGTATAGAGAAGAACTTGAAATATCCACAATTAAGAAACATCAAAATATATCAAAGCAAAATAGAAATGGAAAGAATATTAATTTAGCACATTCTAAATCATCAATTAAAAACTTAAACAGTATTGAAAATTTAAATGTTAATACTTACATTTGCTGTATTTGTTGGCAAATTAATGGTTGCATTGACATCTGCAAAAATTATTCTCATGATTTTGGAAGATGTCATAATTGTGGAGATTTAAATATAAGGAAAAATTTATGTAAAAATTGCAAAAGTATAGAACTTGCCTATATGAGAATATTAATCAGAGATATTAGTGATATTATTAACTACACTATTCAAATGACAGAGTTAGATGAAAATGCAAATGAATGTGAAATTTGGAGATGGATTGATTATAGTAAATTTAAAGATATTGAATATTTAAATGAAGGAGCATTTGGCACTGTTTGGAAGGCAGAATGGATGAATATGCCTGAAGAGTTACTTGAAATATATAATTCCAATCAAGTTGCTTTGAAAAAACTTAAAAATTCACAAGAAATTGATCATAAATTTTTATATGAGGTAAATATCAATATTTTAACATTTTTTGTATTATACAAATAAATATAATATATTATATATAGTTAGGTACAAATTTCGAATGTCGTTCCAAATATGTCCTGCCTATTTTGGGTATAACTCAAGATCCGATGACAATGGAATATGCATTGGTTTTACGATATATGAAAAATGGAAATTTAGGAAATTTTCTTCAGCAAAATAAAACATTGTCATGGACTGAACGATTATGGTTATTAGATTCGTTTATCAAAGGATTAGATGATATTCATAAATTGGGATACATTCATTGTGACCTTCATCCTGGTAATCTAATGATTACNACTGGTTCACATTGTCAGCTGAAAGGGGAAATTCTAATGGTCAAGCATTAATCGAATTTATGTATAGAGAAGAACTTGAAATATCCACAATTAAGAAACATCAAAATATATCAAAGCAAAATAGAAATGGAAAGAATATTAATTTAGCACATTCTAAATCATCAATTAAAAACTTAAACAGTATTGAAAATTTAAATGTTAATACTTACATTTGCTGTATTTGTTGGCAAATTAATGGTTGCATTGACATCTGCAAAAATTATTCTCATGATTTTGGAAGATGTCATAATTGTGGAGATTTAAATATAAGGAAAAATTTATGTAAAAATTGCAAAAGTATAGAACTTGCCTATATGAGAATATTAATCAGAGATATTAGTGATATTATTAACTACACTATTCAAATGACAGAGTTAGATGAAAATGCAAATGAATGTGAAATTTGGAGATGGATTGATTATAGTAAATTTAAAGATATTGAATATTTAAATGAAGGAGCATTTGGCACTGTTTGGAAGGCAGAATGGATGAATATGCCTGAAGAGTTACTTGAAATATATAATTCCAATCAAGTTGCTTTGAAAAAACTTAAAAATTCACAAGAAATTGATCATAAATTTTTATATGAGGTAAATATCAATATTTTAACATTTTTTGTATTATACAAATAAATATAATATATTATATATAGTTAGGTACAAATTTCGAATGTCGTTCCAAATATGTCCTGCCTATTTTGGGTATAACTCAAGATCCGATGACAATGGAATATGCATTGGTTTTACGATATATGAAAAATGGAAATTTAGGAAATTTTCTTCAGCAAAATAAAACATTGTCATGGACTGAACGATTATGGTTATTAGATTCGTTTATCAAAGGATTAGATGATATTCATAAATTGGGATACATTCATTGTGACCTTCATCCTGGTAATCTAATGATTACTGAAGCATATAATAATTTTAAATTTTTAAGATTAGGAGATTTGGGAATTTGTAGACCTGCATATAAAGTTGCATCATCTAGAATATATGGTGTATTACCATATATTGCACCTGAGATATTGAATAAAAATCCATGTACTCAAGCTTCTGATATATATAGTGTTGGAATTATTATGTGGGTAATATCAACAGGAAAGATACCATTTTCTAACAGAGCATATGATCTAGAATTAACTTTAGAAATTCTTGAAGGACTTCGACCAAAAATTAAAGAAGGCACACCTCGATGTTATGTAGAATTGATGAAAAAGTGTTGGTACAAAGATCCATCTAAACGTCCAAGTGCAAAAATAATTAAGGAAATAATAGACAAATGGATTCTTGATTTGCAAAATAAAATAAAAACAGAAAATTCACTTATGTTTTTAAATGCAGATCAAGAAATAAAAAATAAAGATTTTCAATTATCAGAATTATCATCAGATGAATCTATTCATTCTGAGGCATCTCTCATAAGCAAACCTTTACCTCTTTTACCTCCTTTACAAAATTTAAATTTTGATCTTAGTTTTATTGATTGGAATGAATCTTTAAATCATTTGAATTATAATTTATGATATCAATTTATTTATTATGATCTTTTTTAATTTATATTGTTTAAATTTTATTATTCGTCTTATCAGTTATGATTTTAATTATTTAATAAATATATAAATATTATTCAAAAGATTCATAAGTTTTCAACTCTTATTTTTATTGTTGTTTTGAAAATCCAAATCTTAGACAATATCCAAGATAACTGATTTTGACCGGAGACCACCAGAATTTGCTCAATTACAGTTGCATATTGACTAGTCATTAGGAAACCGCGCACGTAATATTATATGATCCGTATAAATTACATAAATTTACGCGCGTAAATTTACATAGGTCTCGTAATATTACGTAAATTTACGCAGATTGCAGTTTCCTGATGTAGAATATTACAATGCAAATTTTAGAAGTTAAAAAAAAGTGAATAAGTTACAACTTTTTAATTTATCATTGTGTAGAATCTTAAATAATTTTAGACAAAAATAATAATGCAATCACATTGGGTATTTTTCTCCGAAGCAAGTTTTTATTATTAACATATCTTGTTTAATCTGTACTGAATGCTGGAGCTGGTGAAAATACGATGTAAGCTTCTATATAGGAAAAGGAAAAATAAAGATTTATATCAACTTGTGATTATGAAAATATTCAAAAGGAATTTTTTCTTTAGAAAATTATAAACGATTTTCTTGAATATTAGTATTCCTATTATTCAGATCGCCAATTCATATTTTTGCTTTAAAAATTTAAATATGAAAAATTTCACTACATTTATTATCATGTTTAAATAAGGTAAATTTAAAAAGAAACGTTCCATACGTATACATGTATATTGATCGCTTTTACAATTCTATAAGACTAATTTTTTTATGTAAACTTGGTGACTAAATAATCGAATTTGGAAATTGTTATCTTAATTGATATTGAAATAATTTTTTAATCCAGATGATTTTTAAATGTTATAAAAAATTTTCTAAATAAATAGAATAAATGCATGCTATTAAAGAAATGAAACAAATTCAAATTCTTAACAAGCTCCTCTTATTCCTTCAATAGTGATGATAATGATCTTAATACTTTCACCTATTTTATCTCTGCAGCATCAATTCATTATAATTTATTATTTAAGTATGACTGACTGATATCTAATTGATTCCTTGTGAATATCAACTCAGTCATAGATATTAATAATAGATACGATTATGTGTTGCCCATTATCTCTAGAACACATTCAAAATTACCAATTGGTTCGATTTTCTGGAGCTTCAATTCGCTTGCACTTAGATTATATAGATAGAAAATGTTTATATGAAAATGATTTAACTGAAATATGTTTTGTAAATGAATCAATTTTATTCAACTTTTACTTGATGAAGTAATAAATGTAATATCTAATAAAGAACCAATTGGATTTCTTTATAATCTTATAATAGAATGTATGTAAATTATTATATAAAAAACATAAAATAAATAACATGTTTGTTAACAATACCACATGTAATTACGACTCATATCTACATTCTTTTAAATTAAAAAAAATGTCTGTATAAACCTCCATTTTGTTCTCCTCATGTTTTCATTCTACTCCTCCTTTTGCGCCCTTCGGTAGGGTGCACATCACGTACATTAAGACTTTAATCTAGAAAATTCTTTTGTACACCAATGCTCAAGCTTATTCCAGGCTCTAACTTCCTCTTGAAAACACAACACAGTAGTCATATGTCAAGATCATCTAAACTAACAATATTAATGGACGTTATCTAAGATCATACCATTGATTGCCTCTTTCTTTTTTTCCTTTTTGATCATTCATCTTATTATTAATTTCTACCTTTCTTGATAATTTGATAATCCATCACGCTGCGGAAATAAAATTATAATTGTCAAATGAAATATAACGAGACTTAAAAAAAACTTGACAATAAAATAAAAAATTTTTTTTCAAAATTAATTTTATTTACAAGAAATAAATTGATAATTAATGAGAAAATATAAAATTTTTATAGAAAATAAAAAAAAAAATAAAATTNTATAGATAGAAAATGTTTATATGAAAATGATTTAACTGAAATATGTTTTGTAAATGAATCAATTTTATTCAACTTTTACTTGATGAAGTAATAAATGTAATATCTAATAAAGAACCAATTGGATTTCTTTATAATCTTATAATAGAATGTATGTAAATTATTATATAAAAAACATAAAATAAATAACATGTTTGTTAACAATACCACATGTAATTACGACTCATATCTACATTCTTTTAAATTAAAAAAAATGTCTGTATAAACCTCCATTTTGTTCTCCTCATGTTTTCATTCTACTCCTCCTTTTGCGCCCTTCGGTAGGGTGCACATCACGTACATTAAGACTTTAATCTAGAAAATTCTTTTGTACACCAATGCTCAAGCTTATTCCAGGCTCTAACTTCCTCTTGAAAACACAACACAGTAGTCATATGTCAAGATCATCTAAACTAACAATATTAATGGACGTTATCTAAGATCATACCATTGATTGCCTCTTTCTTTTTTTCCTTTTTGATCATTCATCTTATTATTAATTTCTACCTTTCTTGATAATTTGATAATCCATCACGCTGCGGAAATAAAATTATAATTGTCAAATGAAATATAACGAGACTTAAAAAAAACTTGACAATAAAATAAAAAATTTTTTTTCAAAATTAATTTTATTTACAAGAAATAAATTGATAATTAATGAGAAAATATAAAATTTTTATAGAAAATAAAAAAAAAAATAAAATTTTTTAAAGAAAATATAAATTCTCAACTATTATTAAAAACGTGTTCTCTTATCATAATAATAATACTAATCAATCAACGACATAAAAATCTTAAAATCGATATCAGTTTACTAGGATAATTTATATTCTTTCGTATAGTGAGAAACAACAATATTGCGTTCAAATCCAACTGGGGGATCAATAACCTTTGTATCAAAATTAAAACCCGATTTTGGTGGAGATTTTGGAAAGGCAGCCATCTTCCCAATTCTTTTGGCAAACAGATATTCAAGTTTGCCAGTAAGATGATAATTTTTTATGCAATCAAGCCAAAATGAATATTTTGCTCCGGTAACGTGCGTTAAAGATTTCAAAAATGAAATCTCCAAAGCATCAATATCGGCTCGAGAGATATGGAATATTCCTGACCAGGTCTTGTTTGCATACACCTTATCATCATGCCATTTATTTGCCAACATAAGAGCGATAGTGAAGAGATGATACTCGTTGGTAAAGTCGATATTATTTCCTTTCTTGATGTACCGTTATACATATTTTAATGACAAAAAGACGGTCGTTTCGGATATTGAAGACCTTGATATTACCTAGGAATAAATAGAAAGTGAAGAAAGTGTTAATTTATATTTATTTACTACTTTTTAAAAAACATATATAATAAAGAAAACGAAACTCTGTACAAATTTTTTTGAAATGTATGTTTGCTGATTTGTAGCTGCCATATTTTTTCAAACTCCGCATATTAAAGACAACGTTTGCTGATAGCTCGCCCAAAGCTTGTGCGGTTGATTTTGTTGCTCTTTTATTAGAATTAAGATTTTGCATTATGACAGAATTATGTTTTAAAAGAGTTAGAAGAGAAAATATATAGTACGAATAAATGAATAGCAAAGATAAAAGTGCTCATGACATGATTCATGATTATGTTAATTATTATCATTATTTTACAGTCCTTTTTTGATAAGTTGAATCAAATCATAATACCTTAACTTATAACTATTTGTTTCAATAAAACGTTTTTTCTGTGTTATCAATACCAGTTTGATGGATGGTTTTGGTTTAATAAAAAAATTTTATTACATCAGAAGTATTCTTTATCAACTGTATTCGTCATCAAATGTAGTCATCATCATCGAATGTATTCAACATAAATGATGATCTATTATATTTATTATATCTAATGAAATATAATGATTTTCTACAATACTATGATACACATGACTATGATGCATGACTATGATACATGAATACGATAATAATGACTATAACGGTTATTCATAATATTCCAAACGAATATATAATATTTAAATCTTTTTTCTATATAAAAATATTTAAATTTATAGTTACATTTAACTACATTTTCATTATTAACATTATCACAAATAATTATATATATGTCTTCGTACTACAAAACTTTATTAGAACACTTCACATAGTTATTTCCCTATAAAAAATAATTAAATGTTTATGTTTAAATTTTATACATTATATTTTCAGAATCTATTTAATGGAAAATTATATCAACAATCATTTATTGTATCAGTATTTTCAATTCTAATTGAAATCGCTTCATTAATACATTCCACCGGGTTTATAACAAAAGCTATTTATTATGACATTATTTTATCTCGGTTTTTAAACAGGTGTACTGTAAATAAATAGATAACTTTTATATATTATTAATGATAGATAATGTAATTGACTTTCTTTATAGGGAACTTAAAGAAAGAATTATAGGATTGTTTCAGTATTACATAATCATTTAATAATTATCATCGGATTATCAAGTGATAATAAAAATAATGATTTCAACATGACGTATAATATGAGTAATAATATAATAATAAAATTATCTTATTATAAATCACAAATATATAAATCGGTCAATTTTTTTTTTCTTTTTCCCATATACCATCTGAATAATTTTTTACAGGTTTAATAAATTTTGTAAATTTTTATCTAATAATTATTATAATTCTTTCAACGAACCAATTAAATAACTAAATATTAACTTCGATTATTCCATATTTTATGTTAAATCCATAAATTTTTAAGAAATTATATATATATATATAAAATGAAACGACAAATATCAGAAGTATCAGAAGAATCAGAAGTATCTTGTCCTCGAAAGAGAATTATTATTAAGAGATCCAAGGATGTCCAAGAAAGAATAAACGAAGAGAGAAGAATGGCAGTGGTTAAGGCTAATGAAATTCTTCTGGTGAATATATATACAATATAATTATAATTGTTTTATTGTAACTTTAAGTTAAATAAAAGATAAGAAATTTATAATTTACTTTATTATAAAGCCTTTGTTTAACTCAAGAAAAAATAAGGTGACATTTGAAACCCCACCTCCAATTTCGNTATATATATATAAAATGAAACGACAAATATCAGAAGTATCAGAAGAATCAGAAGTATCTTGTCCTCGAAAGAGAATTATTATTAAGAGATCCAAGGATGTCCAAGAAAGAATAAACGAAGAGAGAAGAATGGCAGTGGTTAAGGCTAATGAAATTCTTCTGGTGAATATATATACAATATAATTATAATTGTTTTATTGTAACTTTAAGTTAAATAAAAGATAAGAAATTTATAATTTACTTTATTATAAAGCCTTTGTTTAACTCAAGAAAAAATAAGGTGACATTTGAAACCCCACCTCCAATTTCGGAAGTTCTAATTAAGAAAAGGGAAGGTGGAAAAGGTAAAGGAGTAGAGGAGGGTGAGAAGATAAAGGGGTCGAAGGAAAAGGTCTTGGAAGAAGTGGATGAAATTCTTCGAGTAAGTATATATATATAATTTATTGAATCACTATCATATTTAATAAAATGTAGTAATTGTATTTCTTGTTTTTTTAAGCCTCTGATGAAAGTTAAGGAAGCGATGAAAGTTGAGATAAAGATCCCCCAAATCTCAATGGTTCCAATTAAGAAAAGAAAGTTTGCGAAAAGAAAATGATCATAATAGATACTAATGAGTTAATTTTGTTATAGTCTTATTTTTTTTAATCTACATTTAATTTTCGTTAAATTTTTTTTAGTTTATATTTTTTTATAATTTCATTTATTTTTCTCTTTATATGTTCTTTTATATTTTCTTATATTAATAAATATCATACAAATTTTAATTATAAAAAGAAATCATAAAAATCAATTTTCTACGTAACATTTGAAAAGAAGAAACAATTGTATATATAAATCATAATATTTTATTGAAAATAATCGAAAAATAAATAAAAAAAAGTTTATAAAGTAATATATGTAAATCCGTTGAATAACACAACACGATTAGAGAACACATGCAAGAAAATCTGAACAGCTGTCTATTAAGTTACTGAAGTAAGAAATCGATCGATAAAGTAAGAATAAAATATAAATTATGTCCTTCAGCATCATCAAGTTTTCTCTTCTTCCTCATTTTATAATACTTGTGGAAGTTCTTGTTATTGTTGGCATTGGTGATGTTGTAATTCTTGCTAATATATCAGTGTTATAACCACTAAAATATTTTCCAGATTTTTCATTAGATCCTTTATTTACACTAATACTAATATCACCAACATCTTCTAATTCATAATAATTGGTGATGTCTCCTCATTGGTACAACCACCCAAAATATTTTTCTTGATCTTCATCAGATTCCTCATTAGATCCTTTATCTACACCAATATCATCACATCCATCATGATCTTCAAGATATTTGGCAATATCTTTTAATAATTTGTAAACGAGATTATTATTGAAGTATTCATGCAGTTCAAAATGTTTGTTTCGGTCATCATCATCATTATTTTCATTTTTTACTTTTATTTTTACGTCATGGACATCAAGCATTACGGCTAAAGTATTTACCAATCCAAGATATCATTTTGAGATCACCTTGTTTGGCTTTTGTTGTTTTTCTTTTGGTACTAATGGTGAACTTATAAATGTTTCGCTTTTAATTGAAACAATAAAAATTAGGAATTTTTGAATTAAGAGTGTTTGTAAAATACGGAAAAATGAACGAAGAGCTAAATTCGGAAGTTGTTTGCATCTACATTTTATATATAAAAATATTACTTCATCAAATAATAATGATTATTATTGTTGTTGCTGTTATTAGAATATTATTATATGTACTTTGGATTAAGAAAGATTGTTTTTAACAAATAGTCATGGGTATTTTCTAGAAAATTGTAGAAGGGACACATATTATTAATTTTCAATCAAAATTATATTTATTGATTATAAATATATCAAAAAACTAAAGAAATTGATTTTTTTTAAAAAAAAATCTAATAACATGTGGATTTTTAATAACAAATAATTTTTTTTTTATTATGTCATAAAACGATCCAAAAAATATTTCTTATTATTTAATTCTAATTGCCTATTTTTGAACAACAGATTAATCATGAATACTTTATTTGAATTACGAAAAATGGTGAGAAATTTGTTATGTAAATTTGTTGTTAATTATATTTATTCAATAATTTAAGAAAGGACGTTTGAAATCTTTATCGGAAGAGATGGAGGAGATGAGAAATATGCAGATCCGATATTTTTCAGATATTATATTAACATGGTTGTACGAACCCATATTTAATTCTTCAAAAGTTTAATAATCATTGAATAATCAAGATTATTATCTATTATTAATTTTTATTGGCTATTGATTATTATAATAAAATATGTATAGGCAATATCATTTTATATAAATATATAATTATAATTCCGATGTTATAAGAATTAATAATAATAATTCAATTAAATAGAATTATATAATACCTCTCATATGCAGCACTATTATTAAATACCTAATTATGCGATTACTACAAATTAATACACTAATATTTAAAATAAAATTCTAGAATAAATTATTTACTGGTTCATTGAGTAAATCGATTAGTTATAAATAATTAATGAACAATTGAACAGATAACTAAATTTATTTAAAAAATAATTAATACATATATATTGTAATGTGAAAATGAAGAATTGTCCAATTAGTAACCAATGGATATGAATAAATGTATTCTATTCAAACCAAGAATTACTCTCTAGCGAAGATTATTACGGAATCATTAAATTAGTTTTTTTTCATCATTTTAGTTATTACTTTTATAAATAAAATTTAGACCTTTTTTTATTATAATCGCTTTAATAAACTATTAATATTCTTTTTTTACTAAAGATATATTAAGAAATGAAATGTAATTTTTTCGAAGAATGTAATAATAAACACAAGTAATAATTAAAAATTAAATAAATCGTCAAAATTAAAATAATGAAAGAATGAATTGAAATTTTTCACAATAACATTTAAAGCAACAACACAGGGAATTATAAAATAAACTCTAACAAACAATTTACATTCAAGACATTATCTTTTACGATAAAAATTCTTTTTTATTATCAATTAATGATTCCAAAAACTAGAATTATTTGTTTTTATATNTGAACAATTGAACAGATAACTAAATTTATTTAAAAAATAATTAATACATATATATTGTAATGTGAAAATGAAGAATTGTCCAATTAGTAACCAATGGATATGAATAAATGTATTCTATTCAAACCAAGAATTACTCTCTAGCGAAGATTATTACGGAATCATTAAATTAGTTTTTTTTCATCATTTTAGTTATTACTTTTATAAATAAAATTTAGACCTTTTTTTATTATAATCGCTTTAATAAACTATTAATATTCTTTTTTTACTAAAGATATATTAAGAAATGAAATGTAATTTTTTCGAAGAATGTAATAATAAACACAAGTAATAATTAAAAATTAAATAAATCGTCAAAATTAAAATAATGAAAGAATGAATTGAAATTTTTCACAATAACATTTAAAGCAACAACACAGGGAATTATAAAATAAACTCTAACAAACAATTTACATTCAAGACATTATCTTTTACGATAAAAATTCTTTTTTATTATCAATTAATGATTCCAAAAACTAGAATTATTTGTTTTTATATAAACTTTATTTATAAATGCCACTCATAAACAAATTTAATAAAATATATATTATTTAGTAATAGAAATTAATTCTTCGAAATTATATTAATCAACATGGAATTAGAATGAAAAGAAAGTATTTCAATGTTTCATAAAATCAGCTGGGGAACCACAAGGGACAGGTTAAACATGACATGGAGATTGTTTTCACGATGGAATTGGAACTACAAAAGACGAATAGGCATTTCATTGGTACATGAAATTAGTTGAAAGAGGAAATATTTGTGAACAGAATAATCTTGGTTCTTGCCATCAACATGGAATTGGAACCGTAAAGATGAAAATCATTTTAAGGGGAAACCATTTGGGACAATTTAATCTTGGTGAATGTTATCAACATGAAATTGGAAAAATAGAAGATGAAATGAAAGAATTACATTGGTACGCAATGTCAGTTGAAGGAGGAAATAGTTATGCACAGACTTCGCTTAGAAATTACTATGAAATTAACGAAGAGAAAATATTTCGCTGGTACTTGATTTTAGCTGAAGAAGAAAATACAAATGGGCAGAATAAACTTGGTTATTGTTATTTACTTGATGAGAAAACATTTCACTGGTATATTATGTCAACTAAAGGACAAAAGGGGAAATAGTGGTGGACAGTATAGTCTTGCGAATTGTTATTTATATAGGATCGGTATTACAAAAGAATAAAAGAAAGCATTATGTTGGTACACAAAATCATATATATCTTCATTTAAATTCAAATAATCTTTAATTTTAAATATTCAAACAAATGTTATTATGTTATTTAATGGGAAATATTTTATATTGAAATGGCAAAAATATTTATTTTAATATGATTTATTTTTTATATTAATTATTTAATAAAATTTTTTTAAAAAATAAATATTACACACATGTAATTATAATTTAGAAATATAATAATCACTCCTTTTTGAGAAAGTAGAAATAATTTTCGCCCCAAATCATGAATATGCTGATCTTGTTGTCAAATAATTAGTGATTATAATCGGATAATCCAACAGGTTAATAAAATATATAAAAGAAATCCTGCAAGCAGGGTACTGCATTTTTTACCGAGAGAGGCACCTCGGATTCTTTTTTTGGAGCAGAGTGAATAACTCTGATTCTCTATTATTTGGGCAGAGTGAGATAACTCTGATTCTCTATTATTTGGGCAGAGTGAGATAACTCTGATTCTCTCTAATAATGGAGGGAGATGCTCCAACAGTATATGCAAGAGTAATCCTTAAATACAATAGATTATAGAAATTTTAAAATTTTATGGGATTGATGATCATCTAGCCAATCATGTCACCCATAGATTGTCATGTTTTACTATTCATTATTCATGTGATTTGCACATCAACATCATGTGTCAAGAATTAGAAAAAAGTAATTAAAGTTAAAAAAAAAAAAAGTTAGAAGAAAGTAATTTATAGATCATTTAGCATTTCAATTTATTTATCTTTGTAATTATTAAATAATAGAAACTAAAATGTATAAGCTAATAGAATATACGAGGCTTCATTAATAAATTTAATCAACAGAAAGGATTTCTACGAAAATTTTAAATAAATATTTAGTTTAAATTGCAAATGTGTGAAAGCAATAATTTTATACTTTAAAAAAATTTTATATTAAATTTCTTATTAGTATTTGTTCAATTTAATGTTTATGTATTTATTCTTTAAATATGTTAAATTGAAACCTTTCCCTATAATATTTGATAAAAAATTTGTATAAATTCTTAAAATTTAATAAGCTAAGAAAAAATGAGTTCGAATAAATGAATGATAAAACTGTTAATGAATATAAAATTATAATAGATTGTCTTCAATTAATTTTTTTTATCATTGCAAAACTTTAATTATTTTATTATCTCGAAATATTTAAACTTTTTCTCTTTTCTATTTGCCCATTTGTATATTTTTTTATACAAACATACACAACCTAAATTACACATCATGTAAAAAAAATCAAAATAAATAACATGTTTGCCATGATAAATGTAATTATGACTCACATCTGTATTTTTTAAATTAAAAAAAATTACTCTGTTTTGCGCCCTTTGGTAGGATGCACGTTACATATGTTAAGACTTTACTCTAGAAAATTCTTTCGTACACTAATTCTCAAGCTTATTCCAGGCTTCAATGTAGACATATGTCAAGATCATCTAAACGAACAACATTAATGAACGATATCTAAGATCATATTATTGATTGCCTCTTGCTTTTTTATTTTTCTCGATAATTCATTTTTATTTTTTCACATTGTAGAAATAAAATTACAATAGTCAAACGAAATATAAAGAGACATAAAAAAACTAGGCAATAAAATAAAAATTATCAAAATTAATTAATTTTATTTACAAAAGGAAATAAGAAATAAATTGCTAATTAATGAAAAAATATTAAATTTTTATAGAAAATGAAAAAATAAAATAAAATTTTTAAAGAACATATAAATTGTATATTCCCAATAAGAATAACAATAACATCTAATTTAAACGCTCTCAAATAATTATTGCTTCACCATCTTAATATAACTAAAATAATAATAACACAATCAATTAACAACATAAAATCAAAATTGATATCAGTTTACTAGAACAATTTATATTCTTTTGTGTAGTGAGAAACAATGTTACGTTCATATCCAACTGGGGGATCAATAACCTTTGCATCGAAATTAAAACCCGGTTTTGGTGGAGATTTTTGAAAGGCAGTCATCTTCCCAATTCTTTTGGCAAACAGATATTCAAGTCTGCCCGTAAGATGATAATTTTTTATACAGTCAAGCCAAAATGAATATTTTGCTCCTGTAACATGCATCTTGAAGTTTAAAGATTTCAAAAATGAAATCTCCAAAGCATCAATATCGACTCGAGAGATTTGGAATATTCCTGACCAGGTCTTGTTTGCGTACACCTTATCATCATGCCATTTATTTGCCAACATAAGAGCGATAGTGAAGAGATGATACTCGTTGGTAAAGTCGATATTATTTCCTTTCTTGATGTACCGTTGTACGTATTTTAATGACAGGAAGACAGTAGTTTCGGATATTGGAGACCTTGATATTACCTAGAAATATAAAGAAAGTAAAGAAAGTGTTAGTTTATATTNACGCTCTCAAATAATTATTGCTTCACCATCTTAATATAACTAAAATAATAATAACACAATCAATTAACAACATAAAATCAAAATTGATATCAGTTTACTAGAACAATTTATATTCTTTTGTGTAGTGAGAAACAATGTTACGTTCATATCCAACTGGGGGATCAATAACCTTTGCATCGAAATTAAAACCCGGTTTTGGTGGAGATTTTTGAAAGGCAGTCATCTTCCCAATTCTTTTGGCAAACAGATATTCAAGTCTGCCCGTAAGATGATAATTTTTTATACAGTCAAGCCAAAATGAATATTTTGCTCCTGTAACATGCATCTTGAAGTTTAAAGATTTCAAAAATGAAATCTCCAAAGCATCAATATCGACTCGAGA
Organism: Diversispora epigaea; assembly: GCA_003547095.1. Classification (NCBI taxonomy): domain Eukaryota; kingdom Fungi; phylum Glomeromycota; class Glomeromycetes; order Diversisporales; family Diversisporaceae; genus Diversispora; species Diversispora epigaea. Next base: position 186,362 of record PQFF01000054.1, on the reverse strand, counting down.
GATTTGGAATATTCCTGACCAGGTCTTGTTTGCGTACACCTTATCATCATGCCATTTATTTGCCAACATAAGAGCGATAGTGAAGAGATGATACTCGTTGGTAAAGTCGATATTATTTCCTTTCTTGATGTACCGTTGTACGTATTTTAATGACAGGAAGACAGTAGTTTCGGATATTGGAGACCTTGATATTACCTAGAAATATAAAGAAAGTAAAGAAAGTGTTAGTTTATATTTATTTACTACTTTTTGATAAACATAAATATAATAAGGAAAAAGTACCTCGGTACAAAATTTTTTGAAATGTATGTTTGCAGATCTGCAGCTGCCATATTTTTTTAAACTCCACATCTTAAAGACAACATTTGCTGATAGCTCGCCTAAAGCTTGTGTGGTTGATTTTGTTGCTCTTTTATTGGAATTAAGGTTTTGCATTATGATAGTGTGGTAGTATTTATGTTGTAAAAAGTTTTAAGAGAAAATATAGTACGGTTTAAATGAGTAACAAAGATAAAAGTGCTATTTTTTAAACTGATATTTTAAGTTTTGTTATTTGCAAGTGAGAAAGTGAGGAGTTTTTTTTAAAAAAAATATTAAAAGTTATAGTTATTTCTGGAAAAATTAATGGCATTGCATTACGATTACGAAATAAAAAGTACCAGCCAGTAATACAAAAAATTTTGTTAACTGAAACATCGAAAAATTTTATAATTTGTATATCCAAATAAAGTGTATGATCATGTACTTGTACTACTATAAATAATATAAACATATGTACCCTCACCTCAAATTCCAAAATTCATGATTATGTTAATTATTATCATTATCTTAATGTCCCTTTTTGATAAGATGAATCAAATCACAATACCTTAACTTTTAACTATTTTTAGAAAATTCTTATACAAAAAATTTGTGTTTCGATAAAATGTTTTTTTCTGTGTAATCAATAATCATGATTACCAGTTTGATGAATAGTTTTGGTTTAGCAAAAAAATTTTGATGATAATTTTATTACATCAGATGTATTCAAATGTATTCAACATCAATTGCATGAGATTTAAAATATATATCTATTATCGAATACTAGATGATCTATTATATTTATTATATTTGAAGCCATCTAATGAAATATAATTAATTCTCATGATTTCTGCATGACTATGATACGTGACCATGATAACAATGACTATAATAGTTATCAATAATATTTCTAGTATTCCAAACGAATATACAATATTTAAGTTCTTTTTTCTATTTAAAAATATTTAAATTTATAGTTATAAAAAACTATATCGTCATTATTAACATTATCACAAATAATTATATGTCTTCGTACTACGAATTATTAGGAACTTCACAGTTATTTCCCTATAAACAATAATTAAATGTTCATGTTCAAATTTTATACATTATATTTTCATAATTTATTCCATAGAAATTACATCACCAATCATTTTATATCAGTATTTATCAAATAAACTATGAAATTGCTTCATTAATACATTCCGCCTAGTTTATAAAAAAAACTATTTATTATGATATTGATTCTTGCGAACATTTCCTAGAATTTATCGATTAATAGAATAAAATTAACAAAATAACCTATAAACTCTAAATTAATATTTACTAAATATTAAATAGAATAAAATTAAATTAAAATAACATACAAATAAAATCTCATTGCATAAATACAATATAATTCCCGTTAAATAAAATTTAATACAAAAATCATTCACCCACACCCACCAAATTCTCAACTATAAACCATATAATACATAATTACTATATATTGTCACAGGAATGCAGAGTATTTTGAACAATTTCTCAAATCAGTCTCACAGTTTGTATCACACAAACATAATAATAATACGCTCTATCTGCCTGTAGGTCACTGCTAATACAATCAATTTAACTGGCCTATCTCGAAACAGATAATAAATATAATAAATAATAATAATAATCAAATAATCGTGAAGGCACGGTGAGTAAGGTGGAGTAAAAGCAATTAACACAGTATTAAACAATATTTAATAGTATTTCACAATATTACAACACAAAATATAAGTTTATTAAAATATAAAATATAAAATATAAAGTTTTAAAAATAAAGTATCATTCAATGATGGAAATATTGCTATGTGTTAGAGCATCTATTTTACTGTCCCAAAGGAAGTTTACTTTTCTATATATATATAATAATTATTAATTTCTAAATATTCCTGCCACCCAAATTCAAAATCCAAATGCTGAAATCCCAAATGCCAAAATCCCAAATCCCAAATACTAATAATTTGTGCATTTTGGCATCCCAAATCCCAAATTATTTGGGATTTGGGCAACACGTATATTTCTAAACTATTTTGAATTTAACTAACTACTGAAACTTACTCCCAACAACAGTTATATTTATACTTTCTCTTTTGTTTACACTTCATCCTTCATCTTTGTACTTTATCCTTCATCCTTTATGTGTCATCCTCCATCCTTCATCTTTGTACTTCATCTTTCATCATCGTATGGCATTGTGGCAAAGTAAATTGGTAATCAGGTGAAATGTCATGGGGATGATATTTTTGTGACACTATATGAACTTTCAGGTGATTGTCATCTTTGTACGAGGATGAAGGATGAAGAAGGTCATGCGAGGATGAAGGATACCGTACGAGGATGAAGGATATTGTATGAGGATGAAGAATGACGCACAAAGGATGAAGTGTGAGGTACAAAGATGAAGTGTAAACAAAAGAGAAAGTATAAATATGACTGTTGTCAGGAGTAAGTTTCAGTAGTTAATGAATTACAAGATTTATTTTAATAGCACAGTTAATCATTAATTAATAATTAGAAATAATTCAGAATAATTCGAAATATTTTAATAAATATTAAATAGAAAAGTAAACTTCATTCAGGAACAGGAAAGATACATCACACTGTAATATTTCTGTTGTTGAATGATACTTTGCTTTTAAAACTTTATATTTTATATTTTAATAAACTTATACTTTGTGTCGTGATATTGCGAAATATTATTAAATATTGTTTGATACTGCGTTATTACTTTTACTCCACCTTACTCACTGTGCCTTCATGATTAATTTGATTATTATTTGATTATTATTATTATTTATTATATATTTATTATTTTTTTCGAGATAGGCAAGTTTAGATCGATTGATTGCTTGACCTACTGGCAGATAGAGTATATTATTATTTGTTTGTGTGATGCAAACTGAGAGACTGATTTGAGAAATTGTTCGAAATGCTCTGCACTCCTGTGACAGAATTTGGTGCCTCCTGTGAGGTGGCATAAAGTATCCAACGCAGTAACCGATAATATTGGCACATCTGTTTCACAAATTTTATATTCTTTAATTAATTTAGTAAAATACCATTATATTTCTATTTTTGGGAAAGGATAATCAAAGAAATTTTTAACATTATGAAGTAATTCGAAAATATACAATTTAATATTATTATAATCACCCTTTATAAAAACTATCTTCTTATGTTTTGTTTCGCGATCTATCAAAAGTGATCATCAAAGTAGTCGTTAGTATAACAAAATTCTTCCAGATCAAAGAATTTACAACGAAAATTGTCAAGTGAAAATTTGTGTAACCAGATAAAATTTCTGAAGAATCGTCAAAAATACTTTTACAAAACCTTACGGAACAATACGTCAAACTGTCGAAATGAAGGAAGATTATCAAATCAAGTATGAATACTGGCGAAAACGAGGTGAACGCCTTAATACTGGGACTCCAAAATGCATTTCATAAAAAAATGATGCAAGAATGCCGTCATTTTTTGGAGGAAACCAAGATCCCATGGAATGGTTAGAAAAATTCAATTGATCGGCAAGAATAAACCAATATACTGATGAATACAAACTCCAAGTAGTCAGCAGATATCTATAGGGTACAGCAGGACAATGGTTCAACGAAGTGCAAGAAGGACAGAATCCCATTAATCATTGGAATAATACAAATCAAATCTCCTTTGAAACATCTTTCTTGGCCACCTTTTGAACAACTGCATTAATAAATCAATAGAGATTTGAGTTACAAATGAAAATACAGAAACTAGGTAAAACTGTGGAACAATATTCAAACAATATTAAGAAATTAATTAAACGAATAGATGGCAATAATAGATGGAGCAAAGACAAAAAAGTTTGGCAGTTTTTGAAAGGATTACGAAAAGATATTGCCTATTAAGCCTGACCATTTATTATGTTCCAAGAGAAACCAACCTTGAAAAAGCGATTAGAACGGCTAAACAATTTGAAGAAAATGCTCAAACCTATCCCAAAGCTATAACAGGATATACTACTACCACTTCTATAGGCATGCAAGAATCCGTATCTTCCTGAAGTAAAAATAATGAAAGTGATAATGTAATAGAACGAATAGTACAGAAAGCCTTCGCATCTATTGCGAAACATTACAAAAAATTATTGAAAAAGGAGAAAAAACACCTAATACTTTTAATAACAGACCGAGCTATAACAATAATAACAGAGGACAAAGTTATAATAACTATAATGACAATAGAGGACAGAGCTTTAGAAGTTATAATAATCCACCAAATTGCTACTATTGTGGACAGACTGGACATATGGCTTGAAATTGTTCCATGAGACTAGGAAATCAAAGAAACCAAATAAACCCGGCTACCTCCGCTGCCCCACGACCTATCAATACTGTGCCTTTTTCGACTAATACAACAGCGAATCAAACTACACAACAAGTTTCGCAAGGAGACGTAAATAGTAATATGTTTATAACTCAAGAAGAAGAAATCCAACAACCTATCTCTATTGTTTGGGAAAGAATACAGCATTTAAACTAACAAGCGCACCTCAGGAGGGTGAGAATGCAGATTATACATGTTATCAAAACTAATTTGGCCTTGACTCAACTCTTAAAATTTCAATTTTTAATTGCGCCTGACTCAACTAATTGCGTCAGTTATTAGTAAAAACCAAAATTTGCCTTGACTCAACTCCAATTTTTCTCAATTTTAATTGCATTTGACTCAATTCAATAGTTTTGACGACATGTATAGTGCAGATAATACAAATTTCTCATTTAAGACTGGAGATAATGATAGAGTAATAGGAGAAGGTATAGAATCCACAAGTAAACAAGATGCTTTGCAACCTATCGCAAAAAGGTTACGTTCTGCAGAAAAGAAAAAGGAAGTATCTGAAGATCCTAAACAAAAGAAAAGAAAGAAAGTACCCCTTGTCCAACAACCACTTATGACACAAAATGCTCCGCCATATTCCATTGTCTCAGATTTACTTGCAACAAGAGCCAATATTACTTTAGAACAATTAATGGCTATGCCCTATTATAGAAGTGAGACACAAAAGGCGTTGACACCTAAGTATACAAGAATTGTAAAGATGGCCAATTATACAACAGTAGAAGGGAATACACCCATGACTTGTAAAGTCCAAGTAGCCGGATGGAAAGTTGAAGTAATACTTGATAGTGGTTCATTTATTAATATCATTTCGAAGAACTTTATGGAATTCATAGGATGAAGAATTGAGAAAACATCTGGAAGAAAAATAACTAGTATACATGGAGAAAGACGTCCTAGTTTAGGAATTGTAACACAAGTACCAATAAAGTTGTAGAAATTGTAGTAGTAGTCAATATGGAAGTCATTGATGCAGCAGATTACGCATTAATTTTGGGAACAGATTGATTGAAGAAAGCACACGCCATAATTGACTACCAAGAATGTAAATTAATTTTAAAAAATGAAAAGCGAACAGCTCAAATCTCTTGCAGAAATATTAAAGCCACTGTCTTGGACAATGATAAAGAAGAAGATGATAGCGAAGAAGAATATGTAGAAAGTAATAATAATTCGGATACTGACGAAAAAGAAGTAAACTTTGCAGGATTAACTTATGAACTCCCGTATCAAGAATTCTATATAAAATATAAGTTTACTCCCAAAGGAATGCGCAAGAATTTGAAGCTTGTCACATGGGAACTATATGATCTGTTATCTTATTGTTTTGATCCGGTTAGAAGAAAGAAAGGTGCTCAAGAGCGATGCAAGGCAACAGGACCTAATTCCTATTGCTGGTGTGACATATATTTAGAAACAAGTCAGGATATATGCGAAGTCTGTAAAGAACATCAACAAGATGAGAAGATTATTTCTATTATACCACGAGAGGAAATACAAGACATTCGTTGTAATTTGGTACGAGGCGGAGTGGAGAAACTCGAAGAAAATCGATATAAGCCGCAAGTTCACGAAATTATCAAAGGATTTCCAAATCTGGTAGCCAAGGATCTTTCAGAATTAGGGAAGACAAACCTTTATCACCATACAATAGACACTGGCGAAGCAAAGCCAATAAAATTAAACCCCTATAGAACCTCGCCCCGATACTTGGAATTTTTGAAGGAGGAAATAGCAAATATGCTAAAGAACGGACTAATTCGAAAGTCGTTTAGTCCTTGGTCCGCACCCATTGTAGTTGTGAATAAGAAGAATGGGAAGTTTAGGCTCTGCGTAGATTACAGAAAGCTGAATGCGGTCACGAAACCTGACGCCTTGTAACGGATTATGTGTTACCCCCTCTATTTTCTTTTTCTTTCTTTTTCTTTTCTTTATTTAGCCTTTGTGCGCGGATGTGCATGATAATCTATGTGTATTACATTAATCTGATATCAAATGTATTACCAATTTATCTAATGTTTCAGATTACATAGATGGGAAATTAGGCGTAACCGACAATCAATTAGGATTGATTGTATTTACATTTTTGTTTATATTATATTTATTATATTTATTATTATTGGTACTTTGACCTGTTGTATTAATTAGCTTATTTACTTTATTTGGGTCAAAGGATATTTATTTATATTTCATTTATATTTTATTTATATTATATTTATATTTCTATGAATTTGCCTTGTCCGGACCTGGTTCTATGAACCTAAGTAATATGTATTTATATTTATTTTTATTTATTGATAATTATATGTATTTTTATATAAGGCATAAGAATTCAATAAAGCGGGGACAGGTTCTCCTATTAATTTAATCAATTAATATCTTAAGTCTTGCTCTGGATTGAGCGTATAATAATTATCTTTGCTTCTGTAGTTTTCTGCCGTAAGAGGATTCTTACATTTGGTAGCAGCGGACGTTTAAACTACTAAACCTTATTATTTTACATGTCATTCTTGCCTAGTTTTAATATATTTAGAGANGCAACAGGACCTAATTCCTATTGCTGGTGTGGTATATATTTAGAAACAAGTCAGGATATATGCGAAGTCTGTAAAGAACATCAACAAGATGAGAAGATTATTTCTATTATACCACGAGAGGAAATACAAGACATTCGTTGTAATTTGGTACGAGGCGGAGTGGAGAAACTCGAAGAAAATCGATATAAGCCGCAAGTTCACGAAATTATCAAAGGATTTCCAAATCTGGTAGCCAAGGATCTTTCAGAATTAGGGAAGACAAACCTTTATCACCATACAATAGACACTGGCGAAGCAAAGCCAATAAAATTAAACCCCTATAGAACCTCGCCCCGATACTTGGAATTTTTGAAGGAGGAAATAGCAAATATGCTAAAGAACGGACTAATTCGAAAGTCGTTTAGTCCTTGGTCCGCACCCATTGTAGTTGTGAATAAGAAGAATGGGAAGTTTAGGCTCTGCGTAGATTACAGAAAGCTGAATGCGGTCACGAAACCTGACGCCTACCCAGTACCACGGATAGCAGACATGCTAGATGCNTTACATTTTTGTTTATATTATATTTATTATATTTATTATTATTGGTACTTTGACCTGTTGTATTAATTAGCTTATTTACTTTATTTGGGTCAAAGGATATTTATTTATATTTCATTTATATTTTATTTATATTATATTTATATTTCTATGAATTTGCCTTGTCCGGACCTGGTTCTATGAACCTAAGTAATATGTATTTATATTTATTTTTATTTATTGATAATTATATGTATTTTTATATAAGGCATAAGAATTCAATAAAGCGGGGACAGGTTCTCCTATTAATTTAATCAATTAATATCTTAAGTCTTGCTCTGGATTGAGCGTATAATAATTATCTTTGCTTCTGTAGTTTTCTGCCGTAAGAGGATTCTTACATTTGGTAGCAGCGGACGTTTAAACTACTAAACCTTATTATTTTACATGTCATTCTTGCCTAGTTTTAATATATTTAGAGACAATAATAATAACCCTAACGACGATAGCTCTGACTCTAACTCTACTCCCGAAGAGACTTCTCCTATTCCTACTCCTCCTCAACAAAGGGAATTATCTGAAGAAGAACAACTTGAACTTCTACGACGAAGAAGAAGAGAATTTCTTGCTCAGGAACAAGGACTTACTCTTGAAGAATACGACGCCCGAGTAGCCGAAACAACTGCGCAATTCATAACACAACCAGGACCATCATATTTACAACCAGAAACAACTGAATATATTATTCCTATAAGTGACGACGACGAAGGTATCAACGAACAAGAACAAGAAGACTTAATAGCAGCTTTAAACCTTTCATTACAAAACTCTCCTGAACTACCTCCAGTAGTTGAATATATACCTCCTCCACAACAACAACAACAACAAGTTACAACTCCTACTCTAACTAACATCATGGACCAAAACCAATTTAACACATTCATGACTGGCTTTAACACCGCGATGACAAATCTTGTAGCCGGAATAGGTACTGGTGGTGGTGGTGGTGGAGCTCCTCGAATAGCCGTTCCAATTCCTATCTTTAAAGGAGAAACAAAAGAAAACGTAGCTGCATGGTTAATACAAGTGGAAACGATCTTCAAGGCTCAAAAGATTGCTGATGCCGCAACTCGTTGTTATTACGCAAGTACTGGTATGAGGGATGCCGCTTTACATTGGTATTTACAGAAAATGGTAGCTCACGGAGCTAATGCAGGCGTACCATGGGCTGACTGGAATACTTTTAAAAATGAAGTTACCGCTTCTTTTCAACCCCCTAATTATCAACAATATCTTCGACAACAACTCCGCAGGTTAAAACAAACTGGAAGTGTAAGGGATTATACTTCGCAATTTCAAAATATTGTTGGACAAGTAACAAACATGAGCGATTTGGACCAAGTAGCTCAATATATTGAAGGATTAAAATCTTCCACGAAGATGGAACTTTCTTATCAAGCACCTGGAACTCTCAACGACGCAATTGGCCTAGCAACTCGATATGATGCCGCCATGTGGGGAACTGTAAACCGTAACAATAAACATATGCGAACAAATGTTAACTCTAATTATAATCGCCCTGCTCCTCCCCGAAATCAAAATAATAATCATGGACCTTCTCCAATGGATTTGGATGCAATTGAGAATAAGTTTAACAACTCCTCTTTCTCCTCTTATAAAACAAAGAATAAAGGATTTAATCGAGGAAATTATAACAACGCAAACCAAGGAAACTCGCAAGTGAAAACTTGTTACTATTGCCATCAACCTGGACATATTGCTAAAGATTGTAGGAAGAAGCAAAAAGCAAAGGTCTCTAATATCGAAACACCTCGAAAGAACGGAAGTTCTTGGGAAGATAAAATCAATGATTTACGAAGTCAAATACGAGCTGAACCAAACGAAGAATATATCAGTAACTCTAATTTGGAATTTAACAACATAGAAGAACCACGAAAACAACTCTTGCGAATTAACGGCAAAATCGAAGGAAAACCTATCTGGGTTATGATAGATAGCGGAGCCACTGAAAATTTTATTGATGAAAAATTTGTCAAACAACATAATCTTCCATATCAAACTACCCGAAATCTACCTGTACAATTGGCAGATGGCCATAATAAAACTATTAACAAGATGGTGACAATTAAAAATCTTTGTCTGAATTCATGTAACTCTACTAATATTATTGCTTACGCAATGCCATTACAACGATATGATCTTATCTTGGGAAAACCCTGGCTATATGACACTAACCCCATGATTGATTGGGCTAATAATACTCTCACTTTCCGAAAAGGAAGAAATCTTATCACAGAAGTAGCAAACGAAACCTTGCCAAAAAGAAAACCTGAATGCAATTCTATTTTTATCTCCAAAAATCAATTTGCCCGAACTGGCCCTATGGCTGAATTATTTACAGTATACTTAGCTAATACCGAGGAAGGAAACAAAACAACTATCGATGTCGCCGTACCTGAAGTAACAAAAATTCTAAAGGAATTTCCAGATATTTTTCCAAATGCATTACCTGACAAGTTACCTCCTTCTCGCCAACTGGATCATGCAATTAATCTGGTTCCCGGAGCTGTACCTCCCTCCCGTCCTATATACCGTCTATCTCAAATAGAGATGAATGAATTAAAAATTCAATTAGCAGACATGTTACAAAAAGGATTCATTCGTCCTAGTGTCTCGCCTTTTGGTGCTCCAGTTTTATTTGTGCATAAAAAGGAAGGAACTTTGCGCCTTTGCGTGGATTATAGAGCTTTGAATAAGCTTACCATCAAAAATAGATATCCTCTACCAAGAATCGAGGATTTAATGGATCGCCTTGCTGGATCTAAGTGGTTCTCAAAAATAGATTTATATTCCGGATATCATCAAATCCGTATCAACGAAGGAGATATTCATAAAACTGCCTTCCGAACTCGTTATGGACACTATGAGTTTCTTGTACTTCCTTTTGGCTTAACTAATGCCCCTGCGACTTTCATGACTCTCATGAATGATATTTTTCGTGAATTTTTGGATAAATTTGTTGTAGTTTATCTGGATGACATCTTAATTTACAGTAAATCTAAAGAGGAACATTATCAACATCTCCGACAAATCTTGCTTACCTTGAGAAAACATCAACTCTATGCTAAAATGACTAAATGTGAATTATTTAGGAACAAAGTGGAATATTTAGGACATTTCTTGTCTGATAAAGGAGTTCACGTCGATAATCGTAAAATACAAACTATCAAGGATTGGATTGAACCAAAGAACCTAACTGAATTACGTTCTTTCTTAGGATTGGCTAGTTATTACCGAAAATTTGTTAAAAACTTTTCTTTGATTGCTTCTCCATTAACTGCATTACTACATAAAGAGAAACCATACCAATGGGAATTAGATCAACAACGCGCCTTCGAGATGTTAAAGGATAAGTTGACATCTGCTCCAGTATTACTCTTACCTGACTTTTCTAAAACCTTTACTGTTACCACAGATGCTTCGGATTTTGCATTGGGTGCAGTTTTGAGTCAAGATCAAGGCCGTGGTGAACAACCTATCGCATACGAATCTAGAAAACTTTCTGCAGCTGAACTTAATTACCCGACACATGAAAAAGAACTATTAGCTATAGTTCATGCCATAAAAGTTTGGCGTCCATATCTTGAAGGAAAATCATTTACCGTGGAAACAGACCATGCCTCGTTGGAATATATCAAAAGTCAACATCAACTCTCCCGTCGACAGGCTCGATGGATGGAATTATTACAAGCTAATGACTTTAAAGTACGATACCGACCAGGCAAAACAAACGTTGTAGCTGACGCTTTATCACGACAACCTTCTCTCGCTCATATTAGCAGCGTACAAACTCAATTCATTTCTGACGATGAATTAATGGAAGAATATAAAAAGGATAACTATTTTGGACCAATATANGAACTCGTTATGGACACTATGAGTTTCTTGTACTTCCTTTTGGCTTAACTAATGCCCCTGCGACTTTCATGACTCTCATGAATGATATTTTTCGTGAATTTTTGGATAAATTTGTTGTAGTTTATCTGGATGACATCTTAATTTACAGTAAATCTAAAGAGGAACATTATCAACATCTCCGACAAATCTTGCTTACCTTGAGAAAACATCAACTCTATGCTAAAATGACTAAATGTGAATTATTTAGGAACAAAGTGGAATATTTAGGACATTTCTTGTCTGATAAAGGAGTTCACGTCGATAATCGTAAAATACAAACTATCAAGGATTGGATTGAACCAAAGAACCTAACTGAATTACGTTCTTTCTTAGGATTGGCTAGTTATTACCGAAAATTTGTTAAAAACTTTTCTTTGATTGCTTCTCCATTAACTGCATTACTACATAAAGAGAAACCATACCAATGGGAATTAGATCAACAACGCGCATTCGAGATGTTAAAGGATAAGTTGACATCTGCTCCAGTATTACTCTTACCTGACTTTTCTAAAACCTTTACTGTTACCACAGATGCTTCGGATTTTGCATTGGGTGCAGTTTTGAGTCAAGATCAAGGCCGTGGTGAACAACCTATCGCATACGAATCTAGAAAACTTTCTGCAGCTGAACTTAATTACCCGACACATGAAAAAGAACTATTAGCTATAGTTCATGCCATAAAAGTTTGGCGTCCATATCTTGAAGGAAAATCATTTACCGTGGAAACAGACCATGCCTCGTTGGAATATATCAAAAGTCAACATCAACTCTCCCGTCGACAGGCTCGATGGATGGAATTATTACAAGCTAATGACTTTAAAGTACGATACCGACCAGGCAAAACAAACGTTGTAGCTGACGCTTTATCACGACAACCTTCTCTCGCTCATATTAGCAGCGTACAAACTCAATTCATTTCTGACGATGAATTAATGGAAGAATATAAAAAGGATAACTATTTTGGACCAATATACTTAACTCTTCAATCACCTCAACAAGCGGATAAAAAGGATCTTGCTCTCGCTAAACCTTTTGAAATAATCGACAAACGATTGTATTTAATAGAAGGATTACGGATGGTAATCCCTAATAATAAAACCCTTAAAACTATACTTTTACAAGAATATCATGACAGTAAAATCTCTGGTCATCTTGGGATTGAGAAAACAACTGAAGCAATAATGAAATACTATTATTGGCCGAAAATGAGACGATCCGTTTATCAGTATGTCACAACCTGTGATGAATGCCAACGAAACAAAGGAAGGACCCATCAACCTTCTGGATTACTCCAACCTTTACCAACACCTGCTAGACGGTGTTACCGTAGTAATATTGTAGGATGTATTTTACTTATTATTATCTATTATTTACTTATATTATTTATTATTTTATTATTATATTTATATTTAGTTAGTATTTATTTACTTATTTATTTAGTTTTCTTATCTGTAATACGAAAGACAAATTGATTTACAAATATGTAGTTGTGTAGTGTAGCTGTGTTCTATAATAGATTTACCATAGATAGTAGTAAATTAATATGTAGATCATGTATTACGAGGACCCAAAGGACCCAAAGGACCTAAAGGACCCAAAGGACCCAAAGGACCTAAAGGACCCAAAGGACC
>PQFF01000054.1:146533-168331 GCA_003547095.1 Diversispora epigaea | reverse complement strand
TCAAGAGTTCCTGTTCATCCCACGTGTTTATTAAGAAGGATAAACCTCCGTCGGTAACAATTTGGTGCCTTCTAGCGGAAACGCAAAAAGAAATTATACTGTTAATGGTTATTGCCAAAAGACGCAACGATTGTGTAGACGAAGCAATCAAACAAAAGAACGAAGCTCTCTCTGAAATTGTTGAAAGAGAACTATCCCGAGAAGAAAAGGATCCTAACTACGAAGTGACCTATACTTTAAAGGACCTCAATCGAGTAAAGGATCATCTCGATTTGATTAAACATCACGTGTGGATTCGTGATAATATTCTTGTTGATAACGGAAGAACTGTCTTCAACATACCGACCAGGTCTAAGCCAAAGAATAATTAAATCCCTAAGTTAACACTTTGGAGTCGACATCTCGAGACTCGACAAGGCGAACTGTTCAACGGTTAACACCGGAAGAAAGAGAACAAAGAAGACAACGATATCGACAACGTCAACTTGAGCGACAAGTTCAAAGAGAAAATCAGAATCCAGTTACTGTTAGGTTACCCGCAAGTAATTCAGCAACAACTTCCCCCTCCGCAACTGTTGGAACCCCTCCTCGACACAGACGCCGATCTAACGAAACTCCTCAAAGTTTCTCACAGGCAGTATCACCTAGGCGATCACCAGAACAAGGCACACCACGTGTAGTTACTCCTCCAAACAATTGGGACCAACTCCAAAACCTCCGAACTTTCTATCAACCATTACAACCATTAGATTTTAATCTCATTAATCAACAATTGGCAGAAGCTCATTTAACTGCCTCTGATAGTAGCGATAGTAGTGATACCGATACTGAAGACGAAATGGCAAACGCTGTACTTGATTACCTGGAAGACAACTTACATAATCATACATCCCTCCGAGTTGATCCATTTTATGGGGATGGAACTCAGGACCCGCTTCAATGGATGCTTCATTTTGAGAAAGTCGCCCGTAGTAATGCATGGGATGAAGCGAAAAAGATTCGCAAGTATGCCACCTATCTTGAAGATGATGCTGAAGAATGGCATGATGAAATAAATGCTAACGATATGGCTGATTGGGCCGCTTGGAGAGCCGGATTTGTGGAAAAATATTGTAATACCCGGTGGAGAAATAAATGGATGCGTGAATTAGAAAACAACCGCCAACGACAAGGAGAAACTGTCGATGCTTACTATGCGAGATTTAGACGATTGGTGAAGCGTGTAGAAATTAATGTTAACCAACATAAATGACTCTTCATAAAAGGATTATTACCTCACATCGCGCCATTGATAACCATGCAAGCCCCAGGTACCTTAGCTGCTGCTTTAGAACTAGCACAGGCTTATGAGGAAGGATTGGATATGGTAAATGAAATTGAACCTCGTAAACAAAAGGGTAAAAAGAAAGTTATTGAAAGTTCAGACGAAGAGGAAGAGGAAGAAGCAGAAGAGGAAAGGAAACCAAAGAAAACAGTACTCAAAAAGAAAAAGAAGGAAACTAAAGTAACTTTTGACCCTGCTCACAACCTCGACGACTTGGCAAAGAAATTTGAGAAGATGCAATTAAATTTAATTCAAAAAATGGAGAAATTAACTACTCAAGTTAACCAACAACCTAACTACCGCAACCGAGGAAATAATCGCGACAACTCTTCACAAAATAATTGGAACAATCGAAATAATCGAAACAACCGAAATAATAATCGAGAAACTCGTACTTGTTTCAAATGTGGAAAGGAAGGACACATCTCTTGGGACTGTCCTGATCGCAAGGATAATTCAGACAACTCCGCACATGCCAAANGACCACCTCTCTTTAGAAAAAAGGATTTTGATATTGTGGAACAGCTACAAAACCAACCTGCTGGTTTGTCTTGGGCTGATGCTTTAGAAGTTCCATCTATTAGGAAAAGTTTCTTTGAAGCTCTTCGAAAACCAAAAGAAAAGGAAATTAAATTGGCAGACCAGGAGTACTCTTTAAAAACTACTGCCTTAAAATGTAACGTCGCAGTAGGAGTTTATACTGTGCCTACTATTGTTGACAGTGGCGCAGCTATTAGTATTGTTACTCGCGATGCTATGGAACAACTGGGTTATGAAATTGAGGAAGCCTCTAAAAGTATCATCTTACCCGCTACTGGAAAGAAAACTCAACCTTTAGGAGTCATCCGTGATTTACCAATTACTATCCAAGGCCAAACTATTCCTATCGATGTGGAAGTAATTGATGCCGCTACTTATTCTTTGTTATTAGGCAACAATTGGCTAATGAAAGCTAATGCTTCATATAATTGGAGCGACCAAGAATTAACTCTCAGATGGCGGGGGAAAACTCTTACTGTTCCTGCCAACTGTTCAAAGGAAACCAAGGAAGAGTTTTCTGAACTTATTGAAAATACTAATGAAAGTGATACCGAGACGGAAGAATCCGAAGAAGATGATGACGAAATTATTTTCAAAAATACAACAAGTGAAGATCACGATGACGAGAGCGATGAGGATACCGTGCCTGTGTTTTTAAGTGAAAAATTAAATAAAAATGAGTTGGATATTGGTCAATTAAATACCACCCAACAACAAAAATTTGATAAATTAATGGAGCGAAATAAAGATTTATTCGCCAATGATGTCAGTTCATTGGGACGCACAAACATCATTAAACATCAAATTGATGTAGGAGAAGCAAAACCAATTAAACAACGCTTCTACCGAACACATCCCGATGAAGACCAATTTATCAAAGAGGAACTTGACAGAATGTTGGACAAGGGATTAATAAAAAGGTCTAAAAGCCCTCGGGCCTCCCCTGTTGTTCTTGTTAAAAAGAAAAATGGCAAATTAAGATTTTGTGTAGATTACCGAAAGTTGAATACCGAAACACGAAAAGATGCTTACCCAATCCCTCGCATTGAAGATATGTTGGATGCACTCCGAGATGCAAAATGGTTTACCACCCTTGATCTTGCTAGTGGTTATTGGCAAGTGGAAATGGATCCAAAAGACCAGGATAAAACTGCATTTATTACCAAACAAGGAACTTATGAGTTCACTGTAATGCCCTTTGGACTTACTAATGCTCCAGCTACTTTTCAACGCCTCATGGATCATGTTTTAAATGATATGTTATATCAAGGAGTTATTGTTTACCTTGATGATATCAACATTTACTCAAAAACTTTTGATGAACACTTAAGTAAATTGGGAAAAGTGTTCCAACGACTACGAGCCGCCGGATTAAAACTTGGACCTGACAAATGTCACTTCTTACAACCTAAATTAGAATTTCTGGGACACATTGTCAGTGGAGATGGAATTATGGCTGACCCCGCAAAAATTGAAAAAGTTAAAAACTTTCCGATACCAACTACCAGGACTAGAGTCCGCAGTTTTTTAGGATTGGCATCCTACTACAGAAAATTTATTAAGGACTTTTCAACAATTGCTCAACCGCTCAATAAATTGTTGCGAAAAGACTCCGAACTAGAATGGACCGAAAAATGTCANCAGTCCTTCGATGCTTTAAAAGGAAAGTTAATTACCGAACCAATTTTATCCTACCCTGATTTCACTCGAACCTTCTATTTAACTACCGATGGTTCCGCACAAGGGTTAGGAGCTGTTTTAAGTCAACGCAATGATGAAGGACATGAAAAAGTCATTGCTTATGCTAGTAAAAGTCTTATCGGAGCGCAAAAACAGTATGGCGCAACTGAGCTCGAATGTTTAGCTGTTATTTGGGCAGTTGAACATTTCTATTCCTATTTGGGATTCAAACATTTTGTGTTAATAACTGACCATTCCGCATTAAAATGGTTATATTCAAGTGTACCGAAAGGAAGATTGGCAAGATGGATATTACGCTTACAACCATATGATTTTGAAGTGCAACACAAACCAGGAAAAGAAAACACTAACGCCGATGCGTTATCCCGTCTTTAATTGAACAAATAATTATAAGAGAAATAAATCCGACGTAAAATACAATTCGGACCAAGTTGTCGGTGTCTTGGCAAAAATATTTATTGGAATTTATTTAAGCAATCAAATCAATATGGATTTAACCCTATATCAGCAATTTTATAATTATTTAAACAACCAAACATTTCCTGAACCCCAATCACCTCGCGAACGCAAACAATTTTTGAATAAAGTAAAACATTTTCAATTATACAATGGACAGTTATTTAAGAAACCACGGAGAAATAATCAGCAATTCATCAAAGTAATAGGGAGACATGAAATGAAACCCCTGTTATATATGATGCATAACCACCCCACATCAGGACATTTAGGCATAGAAGCCACTTACAATCGAGTTAAGGATAAATATTATTGGAACCAGATGTTCGATGACATTAAAGAGTATGTTCAAAGTTGTGATTCTTGCCAAAGGTTTGGAAGACCAAAAAGGACGGAACCTTTACATACCATATCTGTTGGACAACCTTTTGAACAAATTGGAATTGATATCGTAGGACCTTTACCCGTTACCCCACGAGGAAACCGATATATTGTAGTTGCTATGGATTACCTGACAAAATGGCCGGAAGCGAAACCTTTGACAAATGCAACTGCCGAAGCTGTTGCTCAGTTTATCTATGATGAAATTATTTGTCGACATGGTGCCCCGACAGTTTTAATATCGGACCAAGGCACACATTTTAAAAATAAAGTAATTGATGAATTAAGTGATAAATTTAGAATGGAACATCGCTTTTCATCACCATATCATCCGCAAACCAATGGACTAGTGGAACGTTTTAATCAAACACTTTGTGAAGGTTTAAAGAAAGTCCGAGATCCTATGAATTGGGATAATTATATAACTTCTGTATTATTTGCTTATCGGACAAATAAACAAAACACCACTAAGTATACTCCATTCTTTCTAAACCATGGAAGAGAAGCCCGATTACCAATTGAAATCGATGGTCAACAAGAAATTGTTGAATATGATCTAGAAGATACTATCCTGCAACGAGCTTATGAACTAATCGATCAATTACCAGTTCATCGACAAAAAGCTAGGGATAATATACAGAAGTCTCAAAAGTCACAGGAACGACGACACCTGGAGAAAATGCCACAGATTGTCAAATATAAGGAAGGTGACAAGGTTTTAATGTATGACTCTCGGTTGGATAAACAATGGTCTGGAAAACTTGATACCCGATGGAAAGGACCGTTTACCATAAGTAAATGCTTAGATAAAGGAGCTTATGTCCTGAAAAATCAATTTAATCAACCCCTGAAGGAATTGATACATGCTGATCGACTAAAATTGTATAAAGGTCGTACCACATGGGAGCCACAATTAGTAATAGATAATTCTGTATAAATTAATAGAAATTAAGTTACCAAAAATAGTGATACTATGCGTAACTTTAATTAATATTTAAACAACAGACCCTCTACTTTTAGAAAATTTAGTCAGCATGACACGAAACCAGCGATTTTTAGACAAAATGCATTTATATAAACAAGACCTTTTAAATCTTGAAGGAAATGTACCTATCCAACAAACAGACCCATACAGACTTACCGACCCTTGGGAACAATCCATCGACACAGTATTTCAATTGTTAAGACAAGAAATTATCCATCGTAATCGAATCAAGACATTAATGTACACTTATTATTTAGGAGAGTTGTTAAGTTTTAGAACTCTACCTCGAATGTCATGGTTAGATTATGTGCAACAAAATGATATCTCTGATGAATATCGTTATTATTTGGGAGCAATGAGAACTTATAAAGTATTTCAGGATGATAGGGAACAAATCTATAGAACGAATTACTTATCTTTGTATGTTATGGCTCGAATGAGTAAAAATAACTTCGACAATAATTTCATGCCTTTCGTACAGGCTATTAGAGATATTTCGGTGAATATAAGGTCATAAGAGGACTTATGAATTAATTGGGAGGGTAACTGTTACCGTAGTAATATTGTAGGATGTATTTTACTTATTATTATCTATTATTTACTTATATTATTTATTATTTTATTATTATATTTATATTTAGTTAGTATTTATTTACTTATTTATTTAGTTTTCTTATCTGTAATACGAAAGACAAATTGATTTACAAATATGTAGTTGTGTAGTGTAACTGTGTTCTATAATAGATTTACCATAGATAGTAGTAAATTAATATGTAGATCATGTATTACGAGGACCCAAAGGACCCAAAGGACCTAAAGGACCCAAAGGACCCAAAGGACCTAAAGGACCCAAAGGACCNTGTTACCGTAGTAATATTGTAGGATGTATTTTACTTATTATTATCTATTATTTACTTATATTATTTATTATTTTATTATTATATTTATATTTAGTTAGTATTTATTTACTTATTTATTTAGTTTTCTTATCTGTAATACGAAAGACAAATTGATTTACAAATATGTAGTTGTGTAGTGTAACTGTGTTCTATAATAGATTTACCATAGATAGTAGTAAATTAATATGTAGATCATGTATTACGAGGACCCAAAGGACCCAAAGGACCTAAAGGACCCAAAGGACCTAAAGGACCTAAAGGACCCAAAAATTAGTTATATAAAGGATGGATTTTGGCTTGAGTCAAAGTCAGTTCCATTTAGTTTTAGTTCGAGTTTGATAGAATTAGGATTCTATCTTTTAGTTAGGAAACCTTTTGTGACTAATTTATTTGTAAATTAGTCTCTTTTGTATTTGCAATTACCATTAATAAAAGTTATTATTACTTTGAAATTACTAGTATTATTGTTTTATTAATAATAACCAAACCCTTTGTATTGAATCGTCTACTTTATCATTTGGAGCGCCGTCTCGTGATATTAGTAGTTAACACTAATCAATACACTTATTAACAGTAGTTATTTAACTTCTAGAACCTACCTATTAGTAGTAGTTGTGTCTATTTTGACTAATAGTTTCCTTGAATAATATCTTTAATATTATTTCAAGAGTTCCTGTTCATCCCACGTGTTTATTAAGAAGGATAAACCTCCGTCGGTAACAACGGTGGGAACAAGTGACAATGGATTTTGTCGTACAACTACCAATGACTAAACAGAAATATGATGCAATTGTAGTATTTGTAGATCGATTAACAAAAAGAGCACATTTCCAACCAACAACCACGAATGTTACTGCTCCTGAAGTAGCTGAGATATTTTTCAGTACTATCTTCCAATATCATGGACTGCCGAAAACAATAATCTCCGATCGAGATGCAAAATTCACAAGTAAATTCTGGAAAGCATTATTTAAACAATTAGATACTAAATTATCTATGTCAACTGCATTTCACCCCCAAACCGACGGACAAACAGAGCGGATGAACCAAACCATGGAACAAATGTTACGAATCTATAGCAATTATAAACAGGATAATTGGGATCAATTACTTCCTGCTGTAGAATTCGCATATAATAACTCGAAACAACTTTCAACGAATTACACTCCATTTGAATTGGATTGTGGACAACACCCTTTAACTCCCTCCTCACTCGCTCACCCTACAAATGTTGCCGCCGCTGATGATTTNATAACAGAAGATCTTGAAGAAGAATATGAAGTTGAATCAGTTCTCGATAAGAAACTTCATCGTAATAAACCTCTTTATTTAATTAAATGGAAAGGATACCCTTTGCACGATGCAACCTGGGAGCCATTATCAAACCTCAAAAACGCTATGGAATTAGTTTCTGAATTTAACAATCAACGAGGACGTTGATTTCTTGTAGTTGGGGAGAATGTAACGGATTATGTGTTACCCCCTCTATTTTCTTTTTCTTTCTTTTTCTTTTCTTTATTTAGCCTTTGTGCGCGGATGTGCATGATAATCTATGTGTATTACATTAATCTGATATCAAATGTATTACCAATTTATCTAATGTTTCAGATTACATAGATGGGAAATTAGGCGTAACCGACAATCAATTAGGATTGATTGTATTTACATTTTTGTTTATATTATATTTATTATATTTATTATTATTGGTACTTTGACCTGTTGTATTAATTAGCTTATTTACTTTATTTGGGTCAAAGGATATTTATTTATATTTCATTTATATTTTATTTATATTATATTTATATTTCTATGAATTTGCCTTGTCCGGACCTGGTTCTATGAACCTAAGTAATATGTATTTATATTTATTTTTATTTATTGATAATTATATGTATTTTTATATAAGGCATAAGAATTCAATAAAGCGGGGACAGGTTCTCCTATTAATTTAATCAATTAATATCTTAAGTCTTGCTCTGGATTGAGCGTATAATAATTATCTTTGCTTCTGTATTTTTCTGCTGTAAGAGGATTCTTACACGCCTACCCAGTACCACGGATAGCAGACATGCTAGATGCTCTGGGACACTCCGCCTTCTTTTCAACTTTAGACCTCGCCTCAGGTTTTTGGCAAGTGGAAGTATCCGCTAAAGACCGAGAGAAGACTGCTTTCACTACCCCATTTGGTACCTATGAGTTCCTCGTGATGCCTTTCGGACTCATCAATGCCCCTGCGACCTTTCAACGAGTGATGGACAGAGTCTTCCATGAGGTTACTTGGAAGTTCGTATTAGTTTATATCGACGATATTATAATATATTCGAAGACTTACGAAGAACACCTAGAACATTTGAAGGATGTGTTTACACTCCTAGGAAATGCCGGATTAAAGATAAATTTGGAAAAGTGCGACTTTTTCAAGACGAGGTTAACATTTTTGGGACATATTATAACGATTGATGGAATAGCCCCGGACCCTTTGAAGATTGAGAAGGTGCAGCATTATCCAGTTCCACAAAACAAGACAAACGTGAGAGCCTTCTTGAGACTAGCCTCGTACTATCGAAGATTTGTAAAAGGTTTTGCCACAATCGCGAAACCATTACATAACCTTACGAAGAGAAGCATAATATTCGAATGGAAGCCCGAACACCAACTCGCGTTTGATACACTGAAAGGACGATTAACTTCGGCTCCCATAATGACGTACCCTGACTTCTCAAGACAATTTATACTAGCTACCGACGCATCTGACTGGGGAATTGGAGCTGTGCTCTCCCAGAAGGATACGGAAAATCTCGAACACCCTATCGCTTACGCCAGCCGCCTGTTGTCAGCTCCCGAACTAAATTATACTGTTCTAGAAAAAGAGTGCCTCGCCGCAATATGGGCCGTACGACATTTTAAACATTATCTACATGGCCCCAAGTTTGATTTATATACGGATAACTCCGCTTTAGCATGGCTAAAGAATCGCCCACAACCTAAAGGAAGAGTTGCTAGATGGATTTTTGAACTATCTGAGTATGATTACGAACTTATTCATAAGCAAGGAAGGCTTAACGCCAATGCTGACGCANCGAACAACGACGAAAATTACGACAACAAGCGAATCATTACATAGTTCAAGACAATATTTTATATAAGCGAAACAAAGAGGGCGATCCTCTAAGGGTAATCACAAGAGAAAATTTAGCTAAAATATTATACAACATGCACAATGTACCAAATGCCGGACATTTTGGTATAAAGGCTACTATAGACAAAACGAAACAACGATACTTTTGGCCTACGATGGGCGAAGATATTCGAAATTACATAGAGACATGTGATATATGTCAAAGACAGGGTAAACCTAAACAAACCGAAGAATTACGACCTATTGGAGTAGAACAAGCTTTTGACCGACTGGGAATAGATATTGTAGGACCCTTGAAACCAACAACAATGGGAAAAAGATATATAGTAGTAGCTACGGATTATTTTACAAAATGGCCAGAAGCTAGAGCTATTGAAAAAGCAGATGCGAAAACTATCGCTTGGTTTCTATATGATGAAATTATATGTAGGCATAGTTGCCCAAGAGAGATATTATCTGATAGAGGAGCAGTATTTGTTAGCCAAATAGTAACCAACCTAATAGAGACAATGGGAACACACCGAAGACTTACGTCTGCTTACCACCCTCAAAGTAATGGACTAACAGAACGGTATAATCAAACGCTCTGTCAAACTTTAAAGAAATGTGTAAAGGAAACAACGCAAGAATGGGATACACTGATAGCTTCGGCACTTTTCGCGTACCGAACAACTAAAAATAGAACAACAAAGTATGAGCCATTTTATTTACTATATGGGCAAGCCCCTACACTACCCATAGAGCTTGATATTATTACTTGGCCAGTTGAAGAAATTGATGAAAAACAATTTAAAGAAATGATCCACAAAAGAACTGGAGAAGTTGCAGGAATATTCGAAGATAACCGAATTCAAGCATCTAAGAACATTAAGGATGCACAAAAACGGCAAAAGATAACCCATGATAGGAAAATTCGAACGATGACATACAAGACAGGAGATATGGTGTTAGAATACAGATCCGATTTACAGAATGTTCATGGCGATAAGTTTCGAGACAAATGGTCTGGTCCTTTCTTTATTCATAGAGTTCTTGGTAATGGCTCCTACATATTAAGAACCAATAGTGGAGAAGTTCTCAATAGTCGACCTGTACATGGCAATCGATTGAAATCGTATAAACAAAGGGGTTATCATCCCACGTGAGATGATGAGTAAACAATAGACTTGTTTAAAAGAATTCGTAAAATTGCGAAAAGTCCTGAAAAATTTTGCCAAAAACTTTTTTTTTTACTATGAATAATATTTCAATTCCAGACAGTTTACGAAAGAGAGTTCACGAATTACGAAGAGAATTTCCGCAAATTTTAGGAGAAGCCCAGGTCATCATAGACAATATTGGTGCATATTTGGTAACAGAAAGTACTGTAATAGAAATTGATCAACTCACGAACAATGAAATTACTACGCAATATGACGATATGTTAACAATGTACGCGGTAGATATTTTTACAGCTCTAGAAGAACAGGATCGGGTTATTGGTTTCGATTTAGACGAACTTCTACGAATAGCGACGGATATGCATGGAACAAATGGTCAAAGAATGAATGCATATAAGAACCTTGGTGATTATCTACAAGATGCCCAATTAGGAAGTACCGTGACAGTACTAAAAAGAGAATTACATGAACGATCTCACCAAAACGGAGCACGAATCTACCAAATAGCGACACGAATACGATCATTATTTCAAGTAATAGAAACGCCGTACGCCAGAAACTTCCGAAATGTTACGCCGGACTGGATCTATAAACTGCCAAAATCAGAGTTCGAAAGATTTCTGCAGCTTTGTGAAACAATGGGTACACAATTAATGGAAGACCTTTTGGAAATAGGTGTTGGGTCGCAGGAGCTCCCCTTTGAAGGAGGAAATGTTTGTGGCGAAGTAAATTGGTAATCAGGTGAAATGTCACGGGGGATAACATTTTGTGACACTAGATGAACTTTCAGGTGATTGTCATCCTTGTACGAGGATGAAGGATGAGAAATGCTGTACAAGGATGAAGGATATCGTACGAGGATGAAGGATATCGTGCGAGGATGAAGGATGGCGCACAAAGGATGAAATATGAAGTACAAAGATGAAGTGTAAACAAAAGCGAAAGTATAAATACGACTGTTGTCGGAAGTGAGAAGTTAGAATATAATAGTTAATTAATTAATTAGACATAATTCAGAATAATTCGAAATACTTTAATAAATATTATATAGAAAAGTAAACTTCATTCAGGAACAGGAAAGATACGTCACGCTGTAATATTTCTGTTGTTAAATGATACTTTGCTTTTAAAACTTTATATTTTACATTTTAATAAACTTATATTTTGTGTCGTAATATTGCGAAATATTATTAAATATTGTTCGATACTGCGTTACTACTTTTACTCCACCTTACTCACTGTGCCTTCATGATTAATTGATTATTATTTGATTGTTATTATTATTTATTATATATTTATTATCTGTTTCGAGATAGGCAAGTTTAGATCGATTGATTGCTTGACCTACTGGCAGATAGAGCGTATTATTATTTGTTTGTGTGATGCAAACTGTGAGACTGATTTGAGAAATTGTTCGAAATACTCTGCACTCCCGTGACAATAGTATTATTAATTTTATAATCAAACGGGTATCTAATTAATATCGTTGCGCACTGTTACGCTTTATTAAATTTTTCTTAGTATAATTTTTATCCAATCAACATTTAGAAGACATACCAGATGCTCATCAAACTACTGCTGCTTGTATGATTTCCGATGTTAATAAAGAACAAATTATATTCATGTGGGCTATAATTGTTGAAAACAATCTTGTTGAGAAATATTTTATAATTTTATTATCTAATGGATCACATCATTGCTCTTATTTATCATTAATTAACTGTGGGATTGTATGCAGACATTATTTCCAAATTATGCTTCGTAGTTTTACAGCTAAATTTCATTTAAGACTTATTCCTTCACGTTGGTATTACAAGAATAAAGATCCTAGCAAAGAACCATTCCTAGTAGCTACCAAATTTGAAGATGAAAATATACCAATTATTCCGGAATCAAGCATTCCATTTTTAACTGCAGTTAATCAAACAACAATGTATGATTCTGTTTCGCAACATAAACGTCTCACAGATATACAATTATATGGGAAAATCAATGGGTTGGCACGTAAAGCTACTATGAAAGCAATAAAAAATAGAGATGTACGTATAATAGATATTTTGAATAATTATTTGAATAACAAAAATGAAGAAGAAAATAATAAAAGTGAAAATATAGAGAGTGTCAGTGAAAATACAAATAAAAATACAGAAAATTCAGAATCAGATAAAGAAAATTGTTTCTTGATCCTTAAAAATCCTAACAAGCAAAAAAAATCCAAAGGATGTCCTAAAGGAACAAAAAGAATTAAAGCATTTCACGAAAAATCAAGTTCAATATCTTTGGGCAATAATAAACAATACAAATGTAGTCATTGTGGTAGTATGGGTCATAATAAACGGAATTGTAATCAAATCAATTGTATATAGATAACAATTAAATCAAAAAAAAAAAAATTAAATAAAGATAATTGTAATTATTTTCATTTATTTGAATTGATAAAATATTATAGATAACATAACTACATGTAAAAATCACTTAATATTTATTTGCTTCGTTTAAAATTCTTTTTTAAAATTACTATACTTTAAAACTTTCACTGCCGAAACCTACTATCTTTAATCTAATTAATAAAGCCTTTCAACTAATAATAAATAAATTGTACCTAAAAATAAAGAAAGTTATTTCATCAGAAAGAAAAAAAAATATTTGTACCTGTGATATCAGGTTGATTTACAATAACATGAATTGATCTTTGAACTGTGTATGATAATACGAAGTAGGAAGAAAAAAAAGTACAAGATCTAGAAGTATTTGATATTAAAAATATGAATTAACAAAATCAAATATATTATTTGAATCTGCTGAGATCTGTAATAAAAAAAAAAATTCACAATTTGTAACAGAAAGTGTTAATACATTGCATTATGTAAATAAATTATATAGAATGAAAACACAATAATAGTGTAGGTTAGTACTTATTTTGTCCTTCCCTTGTTTTCCCTTCGCCTTTAAGTACATTATTTTAAATCTGCTGAGATCTATAATTAAAAAAAAAAATTCACAATCCATAATAGAAAGTGTTAATATCTATATTGTATTATGCAAATAAATTATTAGAACAAAAACATAGGTTAGTATTTACCTTGCCCTTGACCTTCCCTTCGTTAATATTCTTCTTTCTTCTGGCATTGCCTTCCGTTTTTAAATTCTTATATTTCATTTTTCAACTCTGAATAAGCAAGAAGTTTTTTTTTGAGTCTTCGTCCCTAAACCCTTTTCCTTTTCTTCCCCTTCTTTTTTATTTTCCTCATCATCCTCTACCTCTTCTTATATATTTTCTTCGTTACCTTCTTCTTCTATATTTTCCTCATCGTCTTCTACCTTTTCTTCTTTATTTTCCTCGTCATCCTCTACCTCTTCTTCTATATTTTCTTATCGTCCTCTACCTCTTCTTCTATATTTTCCTTATCGTTCTCTATCTCTTCTATATTTTCCTCATTATCCTTTACCTTTTCTGTTAACTGTCAATTTTCAAGAGGTTGTTAGCTAATAAATTCTACAATCGCTCAGCAAGTCCGTCAGAAAGATTGCACTCAAGTTTTTCTTTAGATAATTCAAGGAATATACAACCGGCAACTCTTATTTTTCTATTATTTAAATGTCTTGTTGCAGGAAGAGACATTTTGTTTTGTTATGTCAAGATAATCTCATTAAATTATGCATACAGATTATGCATTAAATTAATAAAAGAAATAAAATATTGAATAAAAAGGCACAATACATAAATCTAACAGGTCTTCTGAGATAATGAGATAAGCAGCGATAGAAAGTTTGGAGTTTAATTTATTAAATAAAAAAACAATTTAAATTAAGCCGCAAAACTACAAAACTACAAAATCAGGGACACAAATTTCGACCAATAAAATCATGTCACGCAACCCATGCGCCATAACGCAGGTGCGTTGAAAAACAAAACCCTTTGTTTTTATATTTTTTTCCGTGTGACAATTTCTATTTTAAATAGTTTAAGTGATACCAAAAAATTTTTATTAATCATGAGATTTTTTATACTTCATTTATTAAATTTATTAAATTTTCTATAATAAATATGCAACTAACTTATGAAGAGCGTTCTCGTGCAATTAGCTTACTTGAAAAAGGTTATAGTTCACGAAAAGTTACAAGAATGTTAGAAAATATTGTACATATTACAATATTAAAATTAAAAAAAAATATGAAAAAACTGGAAACATTAAATATAAGAAAGAAAGATGAGATAAATAATATATCCTAATGAATGACATATTATTCCCTTTTTAAAATTCATCAAGAAATTTTTTATGTTGGAGGTTATTGTAATAATTTTGTTTTCAAAGGTTATTGAAGGTTATCGGCCCAATAACCTTCACAAATATTACGTTTATTATGATAAAGTGAAGGTTATTGAAGGTTATCGATATCAATAACCTCCGGAGTATTACGTTTTATTAATAAAAATGAAGGTTTTCAGTACCAATAACCTTCATAAATATTACGTTTATGTTGGAGGTATTCGAAGGTTATCGGAGTGAAGGACTTCGAAAGCTTACGTTTAAAAAAATTTACTGATGTTATTAATAATATTAAAATATTATTTATAGGATCTTTTAAAAAAATGATAGTATTTAAAATTATTAATTATTTTATGTAAATTTATTGTTATTTTATATAAAATATTAAATATTTACATAGAAAATAAAAAATAATATAAATTTATAAATTATTTACATATGTTCACTAATATTATTTATATTATTCATCTGATAAAGAATTAATATTTTTAATATAATTAAAATTTTTCTTTTAAAAAATTCTGAATCTAAACGAGTTCTTTTTGAATTTAAAATATTACCTGCATCACTAAACAACCTCTCACTGGAAGTGGAAGTTGCTGAAATACTAAGATATTGACGAGTAAGCTTAGCTAAATTGGGATATTTATCCTTTTTGTAATTCCACCAGGCAAAGGGATCACCTTGAAATTCAAGTTCTTCTTCTTTCAAATATTCAAAAACTTCATTAGTTGATGCAGATTGTGATTTATAAAATATTGAAAAAAGTGAGTTCTTATCCTTATTTATAATAGATTGTTGATTGGTACTTGTTAAATTTGGTGAAGCACCAAAAAGTGAGTTATATTTGTTGTATAATTCTGTTTCAAATTCTGTTTTTTCTTCTTCATTTTTAACAAATGTTAATTTTTTAATTCTTGGATCGAAAATAGTTGCAATTTTATAAGTATTTCCTCGAAATTTAAAATAATATTGAGTGGTATCATATAAAGTTTTTTGCACCAAATCAAAAATACCTCTTGTATCAACTGGTCTATTAATATTTGGTTCTATTTCATTTTTATCTTCAATTAATTTCTTTTCAAATATATTTTCTATATTATAGATTGATGAAACATTAGAAATTAAACTTGGTTTAAGTCATTTTTTTAGTTCTTTAATTATAGGAAACATCACACTATATGTGATATACTTGCTTCCACCAAGATATGTAGTAGCTTCCTCAAAAAGTTTTAATAAATCTATTAAATTTTTTGATAAATTCCACTCTTGTTCTAAAAGTAAAATTGCTCTCAATCGTTTTCCATCTTGTTTAGTTTCATAATCAGCATCTATTTCCATTTGCCCTGTTAAAATAATAATATATTCTTTAACTTTTAAAAGTCGAACCCAAGCCAAATAACTGGAATTCCATCGTGTTGAAACATCAGCAATACAATATATTAAATATTTAGATGTTTCAGAAAGTTTCTAAATTAAAATATATAATTTAATAATTAATAATTAATAATTTAATACAATTATATAAAAATATATAACTTACTACATCACATTGTTAATTTAAATGTTTTGAATATTTTCTAAACGTTCACTTTGTTTAGGATGAAGAAAAAAATCAATTAATCATTTGGCTCTCATCACCAATATTTTTACTTTTGATAAACCTTTTCTTACCACCAATTGCAAAGTGTGAGCAATACAAAATTGCCATTGAATATTTGCAAAATTATTTTCGAGATCTTGAATAACTTTTTTCATATTAGCACCATTGTCAGTAGTAATAATAAAAGTTCTAATATAGCTAATATAATATCACCAATATTATTAGAAGTATGTGGATATCTAACATATTCAATTGAAAGAACCTGTTCATATAATTTAAAATTTTCATCTAAGTAACTACAGGTTATACCTAAAAAACCTTGTCGATTTTGACCAGTTCACAAATCTGTAGTTAAATTAACAAATATTGTATTATCTTCAATATATTTAATTAATAAAGATAATGTATTATTATATGTATTATGAATTATTTGTTTTACTAATTTTTCACCAGGAATTGTAAAAGCAGAATCAAGCGCATTGATAAATTGATAAAATGTATCTGATTAAATAACAGATATTGGTTGATTTTCAGATATAATCCATTTAATCAACAATTGATGTAATCTGGATTATTGTACTTCATTGTAAGGTTTTTTAACAATAAGATTACTCATTGTACTTTGAATCTTAAATATATAATTAACAAAAGTTAATTTGAAAAATATTTTTTATTTAATAAATAATAAAAAATAATTACCACTCTTTGATTTTTTTCTGTATCTTTAAAAATTTAATGTTTATTATTCAAATGTGAAATCAAATTTCTAATCGAACCACCAGTTTTGAATTGTTTTTTATATATTTTTTTGTAAGTAATTTCAGTTTGACATTCTGTAACTATTTTATCATTTGATAAAGTTACTTCTTTAAACCAATTCCATATCCAACTTTTCTTTTGAAGTTTTTTCTTAGATACTTTTTTTTTTGCTTTTTTATTAGACTTTTGTGTATTTAAATTTATTTCATCATTATCAAACAAATTAGAAATTTGTCTTGTTCGTTTAGAATTTTCTTGTTGAATATTATCTTCCCACAAATT
Source organism: Diversispora epigaea (assembly GCA_003547095.1). Classification (NCBI taxonomy): domain Eukaryota; kingdom Fungi; phylum Glomeromycota; class Glomeromycetes; order Diversisporales; family Diversisporaceae; genus Diversispora; species Diversispora epigaea. The sequence continues at coordinate 150,831 of PQFF01000054.1, read as the reverse complement.
TTCAGGTTCAGATCACAAAATTTCATTATTATTTTGATTAATAGATTGAATTAATAAATAAATTAATAAATAAATTAATAAAAATTAACAAATAAATTAACAAATAAATTAATAAAAATTAACAACCAAATTAACAAATAAATTAATAAATTAATTAATAATTACTTTCTCTCTCATTATTTTGGTTTTTTTCATCCTCACCTTTATCCTCATTCTCTTCCTCATCCTCATTCTCTTCTTCTTCTTGTTGTCTTCCATAATGCCAGTTCCGTCCCTCTCTCCCAGTCAAATCGTCATCTTTCTGCACCGCATCGCCGATTTTGCTGATTTCTCCTCTTTTCCTCTGCTGATTTTGATCCCTCCTCTTCTTGATTCTTTTCTCCTTCTTCTATCATATTTTTGTTCCCTTTATTTATTTTTTTTATATTTTGCTCCTGCCTTCTTTCTAAATCGTTTTCTTTCTGCGCCGCATCGCCAATTCCGTCAATTCCGCCGATTTTACCTTCTTTTCTTTGCCAATTTCGACCCCGATTCTCTTCTTCTTCTTGGCTCTGTTCTCCTTCTACTATATTTTTATTTATATTTCGTGACCACTTTTTTGTTAAATTGTCTTCTTTCTGTGCCGCGCCCTGATTTTGCCAATTTTGCTGATTTCTTCTTTTTTTTGTCTATTCCGACTTCACTCCCCTTCTTTAATTAGAACATAAGGTTTAGAAGGTTTGTTAGCATCGTCGGGAAGTTCAGAAAAACTTCTCTCATGAGCCATTTTTGAAATAAAAAAAATAAAAAAATTAAATTTTTTTATTTTAAAAAAATAATTATCAGTTCGTGAAACTGATAAAAAATCCTTAAATTTTCAATCGAAATTTAAGAAGTCCATTATGTGACACTTTCAACAACTTGTTTAAAATATTTAATTTATTTTAATTATTTATTATACTTTATTTATGTAATTTTTAATTTAGAATAAATGTATTTGTAACAACTTGTTATAAAAGTTATTTTGTAACAACCTTTTTATTTTTTTTTAATAATAAAATTATTTTATACATTTATAGATAAAATTTATATGTAAAATTTAATTTGGAAAATATTTACTTAATGTATTAAAAACAGTTTCATAGACAAAATTTTGAGTTATAAACAGTTTCTTGAAATTATTAAAAAAAAATTCTTTGTTTTANCCGACTTCACTCCCCTTCTTTAATTAGAACATAAGGTTTAGAAGGTTTGTTAGCATCGTCGGGAAGTTCAGAAAAACTTCTCTCATGAGCCATTTTTGAAATAAAAAAAATAAAAAAATTAAATTTTTTTATTTTAAAAAAATAATTATCAGTTCGTGAAACTGATAAAAAATCCTTAAATTTTCAATCGAAATTTAAGAAGTCCATTATGTGACACTTTCAACAACTTGTTTAAAATATTTAATTTATTTTAATTATTTATTATACTTTATTTATGTAATTTTTAATTTAGAATAAATGTATTTGTAACAACTTGTTATAAAAGTTATTTTGTAACAACCTTTTTATTTTTTTTTAATAATAAAATTATTTTATACATTTATAGATAAAATTTATATGTAAAATTTAATTTGGAAAATATTTACTTAATGTATTAAAAACAGTTTCATAGACAAAATTTTGAGTTATAAACAGTTTCTTGAAATTATTAAAAAAAAATTCTTTGTTTTACATCAGGAAATTTTTAAGGACGAATATATCCAGGTTTATTCACTATTAATAAAACTGAATTATATCTGGATATATTCGCAATTTATCTGAATATAATCTGAATATATTCGGTGTAACATATGAATTAATCTGGATAAATGCGGATTAATCCGGATTAATGCGATTTATGCGGATAAACCTGGGGGTGGGCAATTATATCCGGATATATTCGCCTTTAAAAATTTCCTGATGTAGTTACACAACTGATCTTTTGTTTTGATTTGTTAATCGCTTAATGTTACACCTGATCCTAAAATTTGATTGGAGTTGTTACATATAACAAGTGTAACAAGTTGTTACAATTAGATTCATCCTTTAATTTATTTTAATTATTTATTTTACTAATAAAAAAAATTTTTGGATTTTTCATAAATCTTATTTCTTTACATTATTTAAAATGGGATCTAAACAAGATTTTAATTCTTCAAGAAATATACTCGTTTGTTTATTATCACCCTTCTTTTCTATTTTCCAATATATATTCCGAGTTCTTTCTATAAGTCCAACTGTCAATTTTTTGCTGCCTTCTCACTTATAATTTTCTCTGACATATTCACTTTAACTAATTCGTGATTAAAATATATCTCAAACCCATTTTCTTTGAACATCCATTGAAATTTTATCTAGGTATCAGCTGTAAGTAATTTCATGGCATCATACATATACTCATGAAAAATATAACGGCAGAGAAGTGAATATTGGTAATAAATAAACAATTACAATATACCAATATCAAGTTTGGAGGGGATTTTCCTTTTTCAAGACGTTTTTCAACGGCATACACTTCTTCAATACTACCGCTATAACCAAAATCTTTTTAATGCGGAACTCGAAAGAAATGAAATCTGAATCTGCATGCTTTTTCTGATCAAGTGTAACGATTTTATGGCAAGCACCTAAAGGAAATAAACAATGGTTACAAAAAATAAATTAAAAAAACAAAAAAAAAACGGATGAGATGAACGGATTGGATACCAAACAATGGAATGGATACCAAATAATAGATTGGATAGCAAAATGGTGAAACGAGCAAAATGGATGAAAAACAAGAGAACATACAATGGAATGAACGAAATGGAAGGATAAATGACAAATAAGTGAAACAAATAGAATGAACGACGGACGGCAAAGAAAAAAAAAAGAAAAAAAGAAGAAAACAGAATGGATGAATAAGAGAACATACAACAGAACGAACAAAATGGAAGGACAAATGAAAAATAGATGAAAAGAAGAGAAGAGAAGAGAAGAGAACGATAGATGGTAAGAAAAAAAAAAGAAAAAAAAAGAAGAAAACGGAATGGATGAAAAACAAGAAATGGAAAAGTAAATAACAAGCAGGTGAAACAAATAGAATGAACAAAATGAAATATAAAACAGACAAAAAAAAAAAGGAGAAAAAATTATGATAAAAGGGGTAAAAAAAAATTAATTAATAAGATCGAAATGTAATAATAATAATAATAATAATAATAATAATAAAAATCCATACCAATTAAACCATGTCTTACAAAAGTTGTTCTTTTCAATCCAGAATGGACTGTTTGCAATTCTTTATAAGTTTGTGAAGTGTCGCCATTTATTTTTTTTTTAAAATTGGATCCCATTCAAACGTTTGAAATCTTCAGGATTCAATAAGTTTTTATCCATGTTAAAGAAATGGGACAAAGTTTTTTCTATTAAAAAAATAAAAAAAAAAACAAAAAAAAAAAGAGAACAGAATTTTTAATTTCACAAGACTAGAGATAATGAGGTAGTGGACAAGGCACAATGGACGGGCAACAAAGTGATAATGAAAAAATAAAATATTTTTTATTTATTATTTTTTTAAAAATTTATAATAATTTAACTGGTCAGTTAATTATTCCTATTTATAGAAAAAAAATATAGGAGGTGCATTTTTTTATAGACAGATTATCCAGATTATCCGTTTAATCTATGGAATCTGTAGATAATTTTTCAATCTGTGGATTGAATCATTTATCCGCGGATTGAATCATCTATCTGCAAATTGAATTATCTATCCGCGGATTGATTGGATAATCCGGATTATTTATTATCCAATTCGGATTATCTGAGGACTTTAGAAAAAGTAATCTGTCCATCCGTGAAATGATGGATGATCCGTCGGATTGACGAATTACATCAGGAAATTGTTGGAGTCGAAAATATCCGGATATTTTTCAATTTAAAAAAAATCTGGATAAATTCGCGAATTTATGCGAATATATTCGCATATATTCGAATTTATTCGATTCTCAAATATATCCGGATATTTTTATCCGGATATATCTGGATAGTTTCAATTCGAATATATGCGAATATATTCGCGAATTTATGCGAATTTATTCGAATATTATTCGAATAAATTCATGGGATATAGTTGGATGAAAACATGCTAATTAATTTATTTTTCATTTTGTTTTGCAAATTTACGCATTATTTTATTAATATTTATTTTTATTTACATTATTTTTTTTCAATTATTTGTAAATCGTCTATCGTCTTCAATTATTTGAAAATCATCTTCATTATTAACATTATTATTATTATAATCATTATAATCAT
>PQFF01000054.1:96482-135019 GCA_003547095.1 Diversispora epigaea | reverse complement strand
CTTAATACATTAATTATTATTTTTAATACGTATTTTCGCATAAGTCTATACAATACTCCTTAATACATTAATTATTATTTTTAATACGTATTTTCGCATAAGTCTATACAATACATAATGAATTTTATTTCTTGATACATTGTATAATTATTATTTTTTCTAATACATATTCTATACAATACATAAATTAAATTTGATTTCATTGTAATATTTTTAATTTGATTATTACTATAATAATAATAGTAGTCCAATTTTATTTTTAGTCATACATTGTACTAGGTATAATGATATGATTTGTGATCTGATAAAAAGTAGATAATCAATTAATTTTTAAATCAAAGATTTATTAAAATTAAAATAACAAATGATAAAAACTTATTTATTACGAATATTTACAAAAAATTTTGTAGTTTTTCAATTTTTTATTATTTGTTATTATAAATAAAATAAAAAATATTATTATAATTAAACGAGTATGGACGTATAGACGCGATCAGTAAATAAATATAATTACTATAATAAATATAATTACTATGTAACACAAAACTGATCTTAGTATAAATAAACAAGATAAATAAACAAGATAAATAAACAAAGTATTTTTTATCCTTTTTTTCGAATATTTCTTAAGTTTACTTTTTGTTTTCGCAAGTTTACTTTTCATTTTCACACTTTATTTAAATAATCTTCAAAAGTTATCACTTATAAAGAAATCAATTCATAATATAAAGTCCATAAAATAGGTATATATGTTTATCTTCTTCATTATTTATTTTTTAAAATATTTAAAATATCTTAAATATTTATTTCAGAAGTTTACAATAAAATAAAGAAAAAAAGGTAATATTTTCATTATATTCATACTCTCATTTATGCCTTTGAATATTTCAACACTGACTTATATTTATTATAATTTTTCTTATTTACTTCTTAGAAAGAAATCAATTTAAAATATAAAGTTTAAAAAATAGGTATTCTTTCAAATATTTATAATTTTCTTATTTACTTTATTTATTTAAAAATCTTTAAAATATTTTAAATATTTCAGAAGTTTACAATAAAATAATGAAAAGGTAATACTTTAATATATTTATACTCTTTTGAATATTTTTATACACTTTTAAAATATGATAATAATCTTTCTTATATATTTATTTATTTAAATATTTCAAAAGAAACAAAAAAATAAAATATTTCCAGTTTTTAAAAGTAATATAGAAAATAAAATATTATATTTTGTAACATTTTAAAACTTATTGTAAATATTTAAATAATTTGTCATATCGAAATAAAAAAATTTAAATATAAAATATATAAAAATATTATACAAATTTGTTAAATTATCTGAACGTGTCTGCATAAATATGAATATATTCGAAATTGTATTTGGATGAATTTATATAATATAAAAAAATTATCTGGATAAATTCACGGATATGTACGAATATATTTACATAAATTCGAAAAATTATCTGGATAAATTCGCATAACATGCGAATATATTTGCACAAATTCGAATAAATCCGAATGACTATCCGAATAAATTCGCATAACATGCGAATATATGCGAATATATTTGCATAAATTCGAATTTATTCGAATGATTATCCGGATAAATTCGCATATCATGCGAATATATGCGAATAAATTCGAATGATTATCCGGATAAATTCGAATATATTTGCATAAATTCGAATAAATTCGAATAATTATCCGGATAAATTCGCATAACATGCGAATATACGCGAATATATGCGTTTTTTTAATGCGGATAAATGCGCGGGTGGTCGAATATATCCGGATATAATGTAGTTCAAATATATCCGGATATTTTCGCCTTCAAAAATTTCTTGATGTAGTTATCCATGGATCATATCTCTAGCTCCGGATCCTTCGAAGATTGAGAAGGTGCAGCATTTACAGAATGTTCGTGGTGATAAGTTTCGAAACAAATGATCTGGTCCTTTCTTTATTCATAGAGTTTTTGGTAATGGCTCCTACATATTAAGAACCAATAATAGAGAAGTTCTCAATAGTCAACTTGTACATGGCAATCAATTGAAATCGTATAAACAAAGGAGTTATCATCTCATGTAAGATAACGAGTAAACAATAGACTTGTTTAAAAGAATTCATAAGATTGTGAAAAGTCCTAAAAAATTTTGTCAAAAACTTTTTTTTACTATGAATAATATTCCAATTCCAGATAGTCTACGAAGGAGAGTTCACAAATTATGAAAAGAATTTCCGCAAATCTTAGGAGAAGCCCAGGTTATTATAAACAATACTGGTGCATATTTGGTAACAGGAAGTGCTGTAACAGAAATTGATCAACTTGTGAATAATGAAATTACTACGCAATATAACTCTGCATTAACAATGTATGCGGTAGATATTTTTACAGCTCTAAAAGAACAAGATCAGGTTAGTGATCACGACTTAGATGAACTTTTACGAATAATGACAGATATGCATGGAACAAATAATCAGAGAATGAATGCATACAAGAAACTTGGTGATTATCTACAAGTCACTCAATTAGGAAGTACTGTGACAGTACTAAAAAGAAAATTACATGAACGATCCTACCAAAATAGAGCACGAATCTACCAAATAGTGACACAAATACGATTATTATTTCAAGTAATAGGAATGCTGTACACCAGAAACTTTCAAAATGTTACACTGAATTGAATCTATAAACAGCTGAAATCAGAGTACGAAAGATTTCTGCAGCTTTGTAAAACAATGGGTACACAATTAATGGAAGATCTTTTGGAAATAAGTGTAGAGTCGCAGGAGCTCCCCTTTGAAGGAGGAAATGTTTGTGGCGAAGTAAATTGGTAATCAGGTGAAATGTCATGAGGGATGATATTTTTGTGACACTAGATGAACTTTCAGATAATTGTCATCCTTATATGAGAATGAAAGATAAAAAATGCTGTACAAGGATGAAGGATATCGTACGAGGATAAAGGATATTGTGCGAGGATGAAGGATGACGCACAAAGGATGAAGTATAAAGTACAAGGATGAAATGTAAACAAAAGAGAAAGTATAAATATGACTGTTGTCGCAAGTAAGTTTCAGTAGTTAGTTACAAGTTACTTAGATTACAATTAACCATAAATTAATTTGAAATAATTCAGAATAATTTGAAACTCTTTAATAAATATTAAATAGAAAAGTAAACTTCATTCAGGAACAAGAAAGATACGTCACGCTGTAATATTTCTGTTGCTAAATAATACTTTACTTTTAAAACTTTATATTTTATATTTTAATAAACTTATATTTTGTGTCGTAATATTGCGAAATATAATTAAATATTGTTTGATACTGCATTACTACTTTTACTCCACCTTACTTATTGTGCCTTCATGATTAATTTGATTATTATTTGATTATTATTATTATTTATTATATATTTATTATTTGTTTTGGGATAGGCAAGTTTAAATCGATTGATTGCTTAACCTACTGGCAGATAGAACATATTATTATTTGTTTGTGTGATACAAACTGTGAGACTGATTTGAGAAATTGTTCAAAATACTCTGCACTCCTGTAATGGTATATCAAAAAAATAACTCCTGATTTATCAAAAATGAAACTTTTGCTACTAAGACTTCTAGTATGTTCAATCCGGTGACTTATAAGATGTAAATATAGATTGTCACGTGAATAATCACATGGATGGCACTTACCCTGTATAACCAGAAATTTTTTCACCCCACATGATGTGTTTCAGGGGTTAGATGTAATTATGAAATACATGACGTATCATTTTATATTATGATTAATCACTTTATATTATAATTAATCACGAAGAATTAGTTTTGTAGCCAATAGAATCTATTTTAATTGCCGTACTTTCATAACAAGTTTCTTTGATAATTATACCAAACGAAACAATATCATAATAATAATCCTAATAGTGATAATGATGATTTTCAATTAAAATAGAAATAAAGAGATCAATTTATTTTATAATAATAAATATACTTTTTGTCATTCGAATTTAATTTATTTAAAATCTATTTATTTAATTTATTATTAATTTAATTAGCAATACTCTAATTTACTTTCACTAATTTATTTATATATTTGATTATTCAATTTATTCATTTATTTATTTTATTTTATTAATAAAAATTCAATAAACTATAACAAATTCGATCTACTTCATCAGTAAATTTTTTTAAACGTAAGCCTTCAAAGTCCTTCACTCTGATAACCTTCGAATACCTCCAACATAAATGTAATATTTACGAAGGTTATTGGTACCGAAAACCTTCATTTTTATTAATAAAATGTAATACTCCAGAGGTTATTGATATTGATAACCTTCAATAACCTTCACTTTATCATAATAAATGTAATATTTGCGAAGGTTATTGGTCCGATAACCTTCAATAACCTTCACTTTATCATAATAAATGTAATATTTGCGAAGGTTATTGGTCCGATAACCTTCAATAACCTTTGAAAACGAAATTATTACAATAACCTCCGACATAAAAAATTTCCTGATGTTATACATATTGCCATGTATTACAAATATTGCATGTTCCAATAGAATTCCTGTACCAGATGGTCATTAAAAAAATATATTAGCTAGTCATTAAAATAAAAACAAATATATTTAATAATATTAAATTATTTTTTTGTAATAATCTAATCTATAATAACAATGGGAGAAACTGATAACGAAGAACTGCCAAACTTAAATCTAAAAACATCAAAATTGCCAAAAACGACAAGATAGAAAATAAAAATATCAAAAACTACATTAATAACAGCTCAATAAATAATGAAAACAACTATATAAATAGAGAAGGGTGTATACCATTGATTTTTTTTTATATCGCCAATATTACAAACTTGAAAATTACCGATTTCAATTAACTAACTACTAAAAATAAAAGAAATAGATAAATGTTAATAATAAAATAAAAGTAACAATAAATAAAAACAACAATAAAATAAAAGAAAAATAAAAATTAAAGAAAAAAATGTTTACCATATATCACTTACCCAAATCGTCAAAATTCTCGAAAACGATCTTTTGCCTCAAATAAAAAAATAATTATATTAATAGCAACTAATAGACAATTAAAATACAATAATATAAACAAACACTGGTCGAATGGAAAAAAATAGGACAGTTTTATCATGAATAGGATTCCGATTGATAGCTAAATTTGCTAAGATTTATTAAGTATAAACAGTCGATTTTTTCTGATTTATAAATAGGAATTTCTGATTTATGAATTTTCACAAATAGGATGTCCAATTTATGCATATTTCTGCCATCAATAGGATTCCGATTTTTGTTCATTCAACCAGTGAAAATATATATTTGAATAGCTTGTGAGGTTAACAATATCAAAGATCAATCGAAATTATTAATTATTATTGCCAGACCATTATAAAAATGGTAGAAATGGCCAAAACAGCAGAAATGACAAAAAAAAAGTGGAAACAGGAGTGAATTTAATAGTAACAGCAGTAGAAACATAATAAATAATAGTAAAGATAGTTAGAAACAATGATAACAGTATAATATAAGGTAAAATAAGATGGAAAATAAATTAGTAAATGTTGCATATAAATATAAAAAGGAGATGAAATGAAAAATTTTTTTCGTATTACAAAAAATGACTGAAATTTCAGACAATGAATATAAGTTTCAAAATAATGAAACTCTGGAAACAAGAGAAACAGATGAAATTAAGAAAACCAGCACATAACATAAATCATTTAAACGAAAGAAAATTAAAAAAAGAGGTCCTAAATTAGATGAAATATGGGAATATTTTATTCAAGGTGATGAAACAAACCAAGGTCATTATAAAGCTACATGTCATTATTGTTCAAAAGAGTGGGCAAGAAGAAAACCTTTAACTTTAAAAGCATATCTAGCAAATAATTGTGCATCTTGTCCTAATAATATTAGAAAGTATTGGCAAGACAAATTAGCAAATAATAATGTCAAATATACACGAAATTTAAAGAATCCATCTTTAATGAAAGATTAACAAAAAATAACTCATCATTTTGGATCAGATTTACCACTTTCACCTTAAAAAAATAATCAAATTGATCAAATTTTATTAAAGTCATGGGTTATGGCAGGAATTCTTTTTGAAGTTATTAGAATCCATTTATATTAGATTTATTTAAAGAATTAAATTCTGCATATAATTCACCATCTCGATCAACTTTATCAGAAAGATTATTAAATAAAGAGGTCTCTCGAGTCAATCAAAAAATTGAATCAGATCTGGAAGCAGCTGATAATTTAACTTTAAATAAGTATTATAATAAGTTTATATTTATTAATTTATAATTTTATTTTTTAAATTAATATTAATATTTTATAATTAGCATTAGATGGTTGGACATCTAAATGAAATGATTCACTTTATAATTATATTATAACAACTTCAGAAAGAAAAGAATATATTATTGCATTACAAAATTATTCTTCAGATTCACATACAGGAGAATTTCTTGCTTCAGAAATTTCCAATATCATTGAAAAAATTGGTTTGAATAAATTTGCCACAATTGTTACTGACAATGCATTAAATTGTCGAGTTGCTAGGAATTTAATTCATAAAAAATATGGACATATTTGGAATGTACGTTGTACAGCTTATGCTATTAATTTAATAGCATCTGATTTAGTAAAATTAGATGATATGATATTAAAAGTTTTATTTCAAATTGTGGAAAAATTACTGGATTTTTTAACAATTCATATCAAAGTACTGCAATTTTACGACAAGATTTTAAAGATATGAAAATTAATATGGAAGGATTACAATCATGGTGTAAAACTAGATGGGGTTTTTTATTTATAACTAGTGCGATAGGTGGCACTTTGTGCCACCCTATCTTATTGATTTGTGTAACTTTTTGTGTGGTATATAAGGTGTTGTTGTTTTTTTGCTGATTAGTTTTACTGACGCATGTTTTTTTTTAAGAAATTGTTTAGGCGAGATCTCGTGGCAAGGCAAATCGTTCTTTTGGGTAGATTGTGAAAAGTAGGCCTCGGTGTAAGAAAAATTCTGTTAATCAACAGATTTACAAAGAACAGAGGTTCGTGTAACAAAATGAAATTTAATGGGTATTTTAAGGATTTTTCGTCTAAACTTGCTTTAATTATATTAGAGTTTTTTTAATTATTTTAATTACGTTATGATGATTGGTTTTTTGGTGGGTTAAACTTGTTATTTTAATTACATTATGATGAGTGGGTTAAATTTGTTATGTAGAAGTGTTGTATTACAGAGTTTTTTTTTTTTTGAATAAATATTCTTGTTTCATTGTGAGTGGAAGGGCAAGTTTATATCATGCCTTGTTACGCAGATACTATTGTGAGAATTAAGTGTGTTCGCAAGACCGAAAAGATTAATAGTAATTTAATCGTAGTATGGGCTATCGGCACTTATCCAGTAGAGCGGGATGATAATAAGATTGAAATGGTTTTGTTCGTTCCTATTAATCTTGATGATAGAGATTCCGAAACTCAAGCTGTTTTTGATAAGGACGGTTTTTATTCTGTCAGTGGTAAAATCGTGCCTGGGCATTATGGGGGAGTCAAAAGACCAAAGGTAATAATTGTTAGTTGGTTTAGTTTTATAAAGTGTTATTTATTTGTTTGTTTTTATAGATGACAGTTTCTGTTTCTACTGGTTTGACTATCCTCAACAAAGCCGTTAATTCGAATAAATGTCCACTTAAAGTTTCTTTGGTAGGAGTACCTCAAGAATCGTCACGGGTGATAGGAAACGATGAGAATACTGTTCTGAGTGTTCTCATTAGTGATTATGTTGGCCAAGATTTTAATTTTGTTGTTAAAATTGTATTCCAGCATCTTAACTCTCGGTTTGCACACTTAAAGAGCACAATCCGTCCACAAGATTCGTTTATTTTTGTTGTGGGTCAAATGGAAGTTATTGATAATAATTTTTATGTTTATGCAAAGGATATCAATTTTATCAATACTCAGTCTTTGTTTAGGCAAAAGAGTTTTGATAGTAGTTCGCATAATTTGTCCGAGGGTACTAACGCGACTCGCTCTAAGCTTATCGCTACTTATCGCAACGTTGTCGAAAGTACGAAAGGGACTACAGAAGTTTTAGACGATATTATCAACGATGATAATGTGTTTACTTCGAAACATATAAAAGTTGAACCTGTTGATAATATTGAAGGGAGCAATTTACAAATTGATGCTAGCGGTGATGTTCAGTGTAACGAAACCGATGTGGTGATAAAAAAAGGGAAACGTAAGAGGAATGTTCTTGGTGATAAGGGAAAAAGTTCTAGAGGTCGATCCTTACGTAGTGCTTCAAGACCTGATATCGAGAGTAAAGGGAATAAGTTTTTGTTTTAATTAATTGCTGTTTTGTTTTTTTTGTAAATTGTAGTATAGTTTTTTTTCGTCTTATCAAATGTTGTCATTATATATTTTTAATTAAATATTTAATTTTTTTTATTTTTTACTAAATATGTAATTTTTTTTTAATACTTTATTAAATTAAATAAATAAATAATAAATATTGTTTTTACATATTATTTAAATATATCTGTTGTTGTTAATACATTGTTTGTTACATTATACGTGTTGCCCAAATCCCAAATAATTTAGGATTTGGGACGCCAAAATGCACAAATTACTAGTATTTGGGATTTGGAATTTGGGATTTCGGCAAAAAATATTAATTATAATTTGGGATTTGGGATTTGGGATTTCGGCATTTGGGATTTTGGCATTTGGATTTTGAATTTGGGTGGCAGGTATATGTTACATATAAAAAAAAAATCGATTTTGTATAAGTTTATTCGAGTAGTTCTGAATATACTATATTCTTAGTTACAAATGGGTCCGGTAAGTGATTTTCTTTGGTAAGTATTAGAATGTGATTCCTCTGACGGACCCTTGTTAAGGCAGTGTAAAGTTGACCATGACCAAATATGGGGGTTCGTAAGTCGAGTACAACTTGATCTAATGTTAATTCTTGTGAAGAATTGAATGTCGAAGAATAGGCTAAACGTAAAGGGAACTGACGGCGTCGAATTTTAAACGGAAAATGGGGGATACGAAATAGGAAGGTGATTCGTGGCAAATGCCAATGCAACCTGTTATAGGATTTTGTATTGTGACTAATCGGTGTCCAATATTTACAATAACGACTACAATTTTTGCATAAACCATCACGTAACGAAAGGTTACGCATTATGGTCGCTATACATCCACGTTTTAGTGTAAGGCAATGCTTAGGTATTCCGGATGCATCGAATGAATTTAATAGTTCAGCGGTAATCACATTTCTTGATTTTCTTGAGTATCATCTGCTAGATCGTCCGTACTATATAATTCGGTTGCATCACCTTTTAATCGCTGAAGAATGATATTATTGATCGAATTTACTTCTACATTCAGTGGACACAGGATATCTCGTTGGAGACATGTAATCGGGTTGTTCAATATGGTTTCAGGAAAGATAAAATCGATTGCATCATCTAAATTGCATGTTGTATTTAATAAAGGTAGTACAACGTTTTCTCCACTAATACCATCACCGATGTCATCCATAAATCTTGAATAATTTATATCTTGAGTGTCTCGAACTGGATTTTGTAAATTACAAATTTCGAATGTGTTCCATATCGAAGATGACTTAATTGATTCAAGAATCGTGGCTATTTTCCCACTACGTGGAATTACTGGTGCGACTTGATGGAAATCTCCTATGCCGATAAAAACCTTTCTACCAAATGGTAGATTACAACTGTAAAGATCACGAAGTAACATATCTACCGCTTCTACATTGCCTTTCTGAGCCATCGGTAGCTCATCCCAGGCGATAGCAGATGTTTTTCTAATTAGTTCGGCACGTTCGCTATTTGAACTAACTTGACATTTGCATCTATCGTCACCATATTCTACCGGAATGCGAAATAGTGAATGCGCAGTGCGGCCCCCATTATAATTAAGTGCCGCTAAACCAGTCGTAGCACACGGAAGGATTATTTTTTTTAAACTTCTTGTTGCGGGGATCGACTAAAGCGGAGCAGAGCTACGGAATTTTTAGCCAATAAGAAGATCAGTCTATTTATATAAGCCAATCTAACCCTAACTAAGTCACGTGATTATACTCCGCTTTAGCCTCCCCCTTGTTGCGGTACATATAGCGTTTATCAAAAACGTTTTACCGCGACCCGCACGTCCGTTTATGAAAATGGTTAAAGTTTTGTTATTTTGTATGTGATAAATGATTCTTTGATAAATTTTTTTTTGTTCGGAATTTAGTTGATCGGCCATTTTTTCCTTTTCCACAATTAACACCTCATAGTTGTTATGTTGTTCTCGGATACGTATTATTTCGTGCTGACAATCAGGTGGTTTAGGTAATCCGATTTGCGTTATGTTACAACCGTNCGATTGCATCATCTAAATTGCATGTTGTATTTAATAAAGGTAGTACAACGTTTTCTCCACTAATACCATCACCGATGTCATCCATAAATCTTGAATAATTTATATCTTGAGTGTCTCGAACTGGATTTTGTAAATTACAAATTTCGAATGTGTTCCATATCGAAGATGACTTAATTGATTCAAGAATCGTGGCTATTTTCCCACTACGTGGAATTACTGGTGCGACTTGATGGAAATCTCCTATGCCGATAAAAACCTTTCTACCAAATGGTAGATTACAACTGTAAAGATCACGAAGTAACATATCTACCGCTTCTACATTGCCTTTCTGAGCCATCGGTAGCTCATCCCAGGCGATAGCAGATGTTTTTCTAATTAGTTCGGCACGTTCGCTATTTGAACTAACTTGACATTTGCATCTATCGTCACCATATTCTACCGGAATGCGAAATAGTGAATGCGCAGTGCGGCCCCCATTATAATTAAGTGCCGCTAAACCAGTCGTAGCACACGGAAGGATTATTTTTTTTAAACTTCTTGTTGCGGGGATCGACTAAAGCGGAGCAGAGCTACGGAATTTTTAGCCAATAAGAAGATCAGTCTATTTATATAAGCCAATCTAACCCTAACTAAGTCACGTGATTATACTCCGCTTTAGCCTCCCCCTTGTTGCGGTACATATAGCGTTTATCAAAAACGTTTTACCGCGACCCGCACGTCCGTTTATGAAAATGGTTAAAGTTTTGTTATTTTGTATGTGATAAATGATTCTTTGATAAATTTTTTTTTGTTCGGAATTTAGTTGATCGGCCATTTTTTCCTTTTCCACAATTAACACCTCATAGTTGTTATGTTGTTCTCGGATACGTATTATTTCGTGCTGACAATCAGGTGGTTTAGGTAATCCGATTTGCGTTATGTTACAACCGTGTTCTTCTAGAAAATCGGAGATCCATATCAACACTTGGTTTTCCCCTTGTTGTATATTTCCCATTCTATTAACGTAATCTTCTGATAACAGTTCATGGTAATCCTTCCAAATAGTTTGTGCAGCCATACCTTCTAGAATGAGACGACAAAAGAGTAAACGGAGTTGCGCTGGTGTACAATTATACGATATAGCTTCAGTGAAACATTGTTCGTTTTCGGTCACATCATCCAATAGACCCAGTGCACATGCTGTATCCTGAAAAGTTAAATATGTTATTTCATTTACTTTTCGTAAGTCTTCAAAAGATCTAGCTGTATGGTAATTTAAGAGCATGCGAAGATAATATTTTTTACTCACACAAGGACGTACTAT
The DNA here is from genome assembly GCA_003547095.1 of Diversispora epigaea. Classification (NCBI taxonomy): domain Eukaryota; kingdom Fungi; phylum Glomeromycota; class Glomeromycetes; order Diversisporales; family Diversisporaceae; genus Diversispora; species Diversispora epigaea. The sequence continues at coordinate 123,260 of PQFF01000054.1, read as the reverse complement.
ATTCATTCGTGTTATATGCGAGTGGGTTTGTTTATAGAGTTTAACGATTCGTTGTTGGTATCCTTCACGTTTTTTTTCTAAATAGGTGTCTGGAGGTAGCGAATGTTGGTCAATTGATTCACTTGTATAACTAAAGGAATATAGTTCATTATATTTACAATAAGTGAGGTTATCAAATTCGGGATTTGATGGACGGAGAAAATAACGTTGTAAAGTAGAAAGATTGTTACTATTTCCACGTAAAATGGTTTGTTCTTCGGGTAAATGGATTGGTAAACATGTTACAGATGGTGATTGTGAAGTTATTTTATATTTGAAAATACGCCAAACAGCCTCCATTGCAGAAAGGTAACGTGCGTTTAAGTAGTCATTAATTTCGTTAATCTCTTCGCGTTCTTCTTCCATTTGTATAGTAACCATCGCTCGGTCAGGTCCTTTATATATATACTTATAAAGGTAGGAAATAACGTGTGACGTTGAAGCTACTTCAACATTTATGTGCGAGTTTAATTTGAGTAATAGAAAAGCATTATACGGTACAACGCTAATGTCGTTTTCGGTGCGACGTCAATAACGAACGTAACCTTGTTTATCGATTACGATACGTTCTTGAATCGTTTAAGGGTAATTCCAACGGCATCGATCATTTTTCTGTTTGCATCTTTAACTACATCAATGAATCATAAATTGTTTAACTAATTCATAAAGGTGATTTTGTTGAGAATTGTTTTTTACAGGTAGTTCAGCACTTATCACCTTGTCGATATCTTCAGGTTGAAGCAAGTTCGGTGTTGTTTTAATTATAATGTGTGCATGTGGTAAGTCGCGTTTTTGAAATTCGACAGCATGCATGTAATATATAATTTTACCAAAGTGTTTTCATAGTAGTTAACGGAAATATGTTAAATATTGTTTAAATACACGTACAACAATATCAGGTCGATCAGCATAATTTTGACCAGTATGTAATTGTTGTTGAATTTCTCGCCAATTTGGATTTGTTGTGAAAGTGATAAAAAGTGTTGGCCGACCGAGTTTACTTACAATGGTGAGAGCATCCATTGTTTTTTTATAGGACCACCTATACGAAAGAGTATGTGAAACTGGCAAATAAATATTATCAGGGTGTAATTCTGCTTCATCACCGAGTGACTCATCTTCATCTTGACCTCCTTTCCGAAATCTATGTTGTTCTCTACGTATAAATTGCAGACGTTCATTATCTGCCTGGCTAAACATATCTACCAAATATTCATTGAATAAACGACCAAGCAAATGAAACCTATTTCGGTCATGATACGATAACGATAATAATCGACTTGAGAAATTTTTTGCAAATTAGAATGTTCATGGTCTATCCAATGCATCCGCCAACCAATTTCACCGTACGGAAAAAAAAGCGGATACTGCAACGCTTCGTAATGTTCGTTAAGAATATTTACATAGTCAGGTTGGTTTTNTGTTGTGAAAGTGATAAAAAGTGTTGGCCGACCGAGTTTACTTACAATGGTGAGAGCATCCATTGTTTTTTTATAGGACCACCTATACGAAAGAGTATGTGAAACTGGCAAATAAATATTATCAGGGTGTAATTCTGCTTCATCACCGAGTGACTCATCTTCATCTTGACCTCCTTTCCGAAATCTATGTTGTTCTCTACGTATAAATTGCAGACGTTCATTATCTGCCTGGCTAAACATATCTACCAAATATTCATTGAATAAACGACCAAGCAAATGAAACCTATTTCGGTCATGATACGATAACGATAATAATCGACTTGAGAAATTTTTTGCAAATTAGAATGTTCATGGTCTATCCAATGCATCCGCCAACCAATTTCACCGTACGGAAAAAAAAGCGGATACTGCAACGCTTCGTAATGTTCGTTAAGAATATTTACATAGTCAGGTTGGTTTTTGTTAATACGTCAGATTTGTACACACCGTTCTTGAACTGTAGCTGTCGAATGGACGATCGTGCATGCAGCAATTTCAGCATTAGCAGTTGGTTGTTGAATCGACAATCGAGCTCCCGGATAATTTATGTCCCGTAATTGGTACAAACCTTGAACAAAAAGATTTATTGCAGCCAATTCTCGTTCGATGATTACTATAATATTTTGATTTAGGTCACGTTGGTCTGCATTATAATTTCGTGCTTCAGCATTATATAAAAACCAGTTAACTGGATAGCCCTTTATGTCAGCAGAATGAATTTGATGGTACGCACGGCCGTTAACAATAAAGGCATGTGGATGTGGTAAATGAACTACACCACCCGTATATACCTGCCACCCAAATTCAAAATCCAAATGCCAAAATCCCAAATGCCGAAATCCCAAATCTCAAATCCCAAATTATAATTAGTATTTTTTGCCGAAATCCCAAATCCCAAATCCCAAATACTAGTAATTTGTGCATTTTGGCGTCCCAAATCCCAAATTATTTGGGATTTGGGTAACACGTATACACCCGTATAACCAAGTGTCGTAAAAGAGAAAAGCGAATTATACTGGTGGCTTAGATGGCTAATAGTGTTTGACATGTAAATATTTTGTAAAGTGGGTGATAATGTCAGAACACACTCGGTTCCNTTATTGCAGCCAATTCTCGTTCGATGATTACTATAATATTTTGATTTAGGTCACGTTGGTCTGCATTATAATTTCGTGCTTCAGCATTATATAAAAACCAGTTAACTGGATAGCCCTTTATGTCAGCAGAATGAATTTGATGGTACGCACGGCCGTTAACAATAAAGGCATGTGGATGTGGTAAATGAACTACACCACCCGTATATACCTGCCACCCAAATTCAAAATCCAAATGCCAAAATCCCAAATGCCGAAATCCCAAATCTCAAATCCCAAATTATAATTAGTATTTTTTGCCGAAATCCCAAATCCCAAATCCCAAATACTAGTAATTTGTGCATTTTGGCGTCCCAAATCCCAAATTATTTGGGATTTGGGTAACACGTATACACCCGTATAACCAAGTGTCGTAAAAGAGAAAAGCGAATTATACTGGTGGCTTAGATGGCTAATAGTGTTTGACATGTAAATATTTTGTAAAGTGGGTGATAATGTCAGAACACACTCGGTTCCATTCAGGAGAATACGCACATACGTCTATAGTTGTTAGTTTATTCCACCACAATGAACAATTGTGGATATTATCTTCCGGTATCTCTTTATTAATAGTTATAGTTATATTACGTTTACTTTGATTCTGGTACCCACGATTAGATTTTTGGCAGCGCGAACGTCTACCCATAGTTTTTATTCTTGTTACATTAGAAAAAAATCATGGTTTCAATTATTTTATTTTTATTTTTTTTTTGTCATTACAAAGAGAATAAAAATAGTATAGACCCTTTTTGATAAAAAGAATCATAAAACTTTTAAAGTAAGTGTTAATTCAAAGACTGATAATAATGATGTAACTGATGCAATGTTTTCTTCGCTATGTTAAAAAAGAAAAAAATTCTATACTATTAAATTACACGAATTTCAATGTGATTGACTTCTTTGTAAATCTTTTGATTGGCGTAAAATTTCTTATGCCAAGGCTTGCTTTTGGTGATTTACTTTTCCAGCTATTTCCCGATCGAAAGTTTCGCTTTAATCGTATATTATTTTTTTTCAAGAAAAAAGGTCAAAACGTTACATTCGTCTCACCTTGTATCATAAAATCCGATCATTCAAAATCCTGTTTCATAGTGGTACCATCACGTGTACAGTCACTCACAACATTCAAAATGGTACCATCACGTGTATAGTCACCACACCGGTTACACGGTCCAATCAGTTCACGAATAAAGAACCAATCACCGCCCAGAACAAAATCCTTTTTCTTTATAGTATATTGTAATAACTACTGATTCAATTTTATGTACTAGACCTGTATTTGATTGGGCATAAATTTTTTTAAATAATATAAATTGTTATTTTTAATATAAATTTTTTATTAATATTTATTATTTATTATTAGATACTTTTGCAACATAATGAAATTATTTCAAGTAAAAATGTTTATGATTTAATTGAAAATGAAAATTTTTTTATTATTTGTCATCAAATTTGTTCTATTTGGGCTCCTATTAAGGAGTGTATCAATATTCTTATCAAGATTAGCTTCTTTAGCTGATTGTTTTGTACAGATGATTAAATTGGCAATGGCAATATTTAAACTTTCTTCGTTAAATCCTTTTAAGACTTCAGCAATTCAACATCTAGCTTATCTTTTATGTTATTATCTTCATCCTTATTATTGAGGTATGTTTTAATATTAATTAAAATAATTGTTTTAAAATTTTTTTGAATTAAATTAATTTAAATTTTTTTAAAGGTTTAGGTGTTAAAGATGAGAGATTTAGAAAAGTTGCAATTACAGCATCAACTCTTTGGCAAAATTTAGGTCATTCTGAACAAGAATGTAGAGAACTTATTAATCAATTTCGTCGTTATGATCAAAAATTACTACTATTTGATTTATCATATGAATTAAATCTGAATACATCTGAACTTTGGTGGGGTTCTATTAGAACAAAACCACACTATTTACAAAATCTTACACTTAGATTATTTGGTATTACTCCTTTACAAGCTAATTGTAAATGTAATTTTTCTACTCTTAAATGGATGATAGAAGACAAACGTACAAGATTAGATACTAAAAAACTTAAAAATATGACAAAAATCTATTCTTATTATTTAACAAGTGTTAAAAATGAATTATCTTATTATGGAAAAGAGACAAGTGAAACAGAATTAAGATACAATAGATCATCAAAAATCGAGAATAATAATAAGAATAATAGTAATGGTAATGATGAAATGATGATGATGAATCAGATGATTTGGTCCAAACTAATGCGATAAATTCAAGAATTTCAATGGATCTATCTACGGGATAAATGTTTATTGAAAATAGTGAAATCATTTGAAAATGATTATCAAGCTCAAAAAGGGAAACTTGCGATGTAAAATATTTATATGATGAATTGAAAATTCCCGCGGAGGAAAGGATTTAACTGTAATTAGAATTTGGATGAAGAGTATTTAATTTATTTATTTATTTAATTTATATAATTTACTTATTTATTTGATTTATATTTATTGAATTAATTTATTTTTTAATTATTTTTTATTATATTTTTTATAATTTAAAAGAAATTACAAGAGCTATTATTCAAAGAGTCATCGAAGAGGTATTATTGATTCTTATTTATTATTATTTATTTATTTATTATTTATTTATCATTTATTATTTATCACTATTTATTATATTTTTAATAGTACAATTGGTTGATCTTTGGAATAAATGTTTGATTCACCAATGTGAACGTGATGAATCCTTTGAGTTTACAAAAAAGTAAGTATAATAACATCTAATCTTATTACATTTTATAAAATAGAATTTTTTAATTTATTTATAATTATCACATAGTAATAATAATTATTATTATTAACTTTTTATATTTTATATTTATTATAGGATGGTCCCCATGTCATCAGCTTTATGCTTCGCCTGTGGTTCAGATTTACATAAAGCAAAAGAATATGACATGTTAAATATCGCAAACAAGTATACCTGCCGCCCAAATTCAAAATCCAAATGCCGAAATCCCAAATGCTGAAATCCCAAATCCCAAATCCCAAATTATAATTAGTATTTTTTGCCGAAATCCCAAATCCCAAATCCCAAATACTAGTAATTTGTGCATTTTGGCGTCCCAAATCCCAAATTATTTGGGATTTGGGTAACACATATACAAACAAGTAGCATTTAATAAAGAAGAAAAAATTAAAAACTTTGGTAATTTATATAAAAGGTATAAACCAAATTATTATTCCAGTTTAATTATGCCTAAGAATAATCAAAGTACTTATGCAGAAACTGTTAAGAAAAGTAAAAACGTTAAAGACAGAAATGAATTTAAGTCTCCTGTAAGCGAACAGGTGCGTGAAGATGCTGTAAAAGAAATAATTTTTTCATCAATTGAGAAGAACAACAAAGTTATAGAAGAGCTTGACATAGCACTTAGCAAGGTAATAGATCACGTGAAAATACTAGTCGAGCGATTAGATAAAATTGAAGAAAAAGTTTATGGATCAAAGGAAAATATGGAAGAAATGGTAACAGATACTGAAACAACAAAAGCAAACAGTAATTCAGATGAAATGTTACAAACACTTGATAATATGTCCAAGGGTTTGTTAGAAGTAACAGAAACTGTAAAGAAATTAGCTAATAGGGTAGGAGGTATAAGTAATCGAATAGATAATATTGATCGTTAGCAGTCCGGAGGCCGGGATAGACAATTGTCCAACAATAATTGGGGGAATATATAGGGTCTCATATATTTTTTTGGTCGAAATTATTGTTTTTATATTTTTATATTTCATTTCCATAGAGAACAACAGGTATGAGAATCGAACAGTGTGTATAAGAATTGAACATAAAGATTAGTCATGGTTTACAAACTCAGAATGTAAGGTTTTTTCGTAGGTTTTTTCCTTTTTTTTTTATCATATGTTATTAAATATATTAAATATATAGTTATAGAAGAAAAAATTTTTTTCTGTACAGGTTGGCGTACAGTCCCTGGGGTGCGTTATATTTCTTTCCAGCAACTTTTTGCTCAGATTGGTCAAAAAGGGATGGGCGGAGGCATGACCATCAGTTGCTTAGGTAACACTGGGGCAACGATAGGTCAGGCAGTTAAATGTTTTAACTTATGGTTATTGGGTTTATAGCCAGTTCTTATAAATGTATAATATTAATGTAATTTTGGTATTACAACAATTATCAATAAAGGTTTATAGGGGCATGACTCTGTTTGAATTTTAAAAAAAAAAATGTTTTATATTTATTATTTATTATTGGTTTATAGTTGAATCTGCTGGCGAAGTATATGAATGACTTTCACAAGTATCTCGCCTACAAGAATTATATGTTAAATGTGCCAAGATTTATTGATGGATGTTGAAAAACATGCCTTAATTCGAGGTAAAATTATTATTAATTTGTTTCTTTATTGATTTCCACACTACATTAAATTTATTCTTTATATTAATATCCATTATTCACAGAAAATAATTGAATTCGAAAAAAATGATCCACGTCCTTCTTTCAAAGTTCATTTCAACTATTGGAAGAAGAAAATGAAGAAAATCTTGTTGGTCCAATTTAGTTAAGAAAATTTATGTAGTATTGTGTGTGCTTGTGATATAACAATATACCACTGAATTTAATTTATCAAATTAATTTTCACATTTAAAAAAAATAGATTAATGAAATTATTAAAAGTTATTTATTTATTTATTTTAAAAGTTATTAAAAATAGTTAAAGCCACGCGAATGGTACAACCTAATTTAATTGAATTTCTACAAAAATATTTATATATAAAAATAAAAAAATAAAAAAAATATTTATAATGCATATTTAGAATTCATCGATATCATCATCTAAACAAAAAAATAAATTAATATAATTAATCAGAAAATATAAAAAATAAATTAATATAATTAATTAGAAAATAAAAAATAAAAAAACAAAAAAAATGTAATATAATTGATACTTACTAGTAGTTATATGAGAAAAAGATTTAGTTAATTCTTCAAGTTCTCTTTCGAAGTTTTCTTTGTTCTTGGGTTTTGGAAGTTTTGAATAATTAAAAAGTCGACTGGTATAAATTGCTTGTGGATGTGTTTGATAATTAAGAGGAGTTGTAGTTGTTGTGGTTGTTGTATTGGTTGATTCTTGATTTGCTGAAAATTCTTCTGCTTTTTTAATTTGACTGACAATTTCTGAATCTTTATTTTTCCCTTGTTTTAACTAATCTCCATAATCACCCCAGTATTTCCCCAACTCATCAAATAATTCATCAAAAGTGGGTCAATGTGTAACTCGGGCATCTCAACACCTTATAATCGTTCTTGTAATTAATTTGGGAGTATGAAATGGAATTTTTGGTCGTAATCCATTACATATTTTCATAGCCAAATCTTCATCATGTGGTATATCGAGATATGGGGGAAAGCCCGTAATCATTTCGTAAGCAATAATTCCAAATGAATATACATCAGCAGCTTTTGTATATTCTTTTTCACCACTTAATACCTCTGGAGCAATATATGGTAATACACCAAATATATTCTTTTTTTCGGGATTATTTGGATTTGCCCCTATTAGTTTACTTAATCCAAAATCTGAAATGAATATAAAACCACCTTTAAAATTGGATGATAAAATATTTCCAGGATGGAAGTCTTGATGAACTATATCTAATTTATGAATATTCATTAACCTTTCAGATAACCTGAATAGATTATATAATTTTTGTTTCCAATTAATATTATTAAAATTGATTTTTAAATGTTCTCGAAGATTTCCATCTTTTGCATATTCTAAAACCATCATATATGAATGTGTTATTGGATCTAGTGTAATTCCATAAANGGAGTTGTAGTTGTTGTGGTTGTTGTATTGGTTGATTCTTGATTTGCTGAAAATTCTTCTGCTTTTTTAATTTGACTGACAATTTCTGAATCTTTATTTTTCCCTTGTTTTAACTAATCTCCATAATCACCCCAGTATTTCCCCAACTCATCAAATAATTCATCAAAAGTGGGTCAATGTGTAACTCGGGCATCTCAACACCTTATAATCGTTCTTGTAATTAATTTGGGAGTATGAAATGGAATTTTTGGTCGTAATCCATTACATATTTTCATAGCCAAATCTTCATCATGTGGTATATCGAGATATGGGGGAAAGCCCGTAATCATTTCGTAAGCAATAATTCCAAATGAATATACATCAGCAGCTTTTGTATATTCTTTTTCACCACTTAATACCTCTGGAGCAATATATGGTAATACACCAAATATATTCTTTTTTTCGGGATTATTTGGATTTGCCCCTATTAGTTTACTTAATCCAAAATCTGAAATGAATATAAAACCACCTTTAAAATTGGATGATAAAATATTTCCAGGATGGAAGTCTTGATGAACTATATCTAATTTATGAATATTCATTAACCTTTCAGATAACCTGAATAGATTATATAATTTTTGTTTCCAATTAATATTATTAAAATTGATTTTTAAATGTTCTCGAAGATTTCCATCTTTTGCATATTCTAAAACCATCATATATGAATGTGTTATTGGATCTAGTGTAATTCCATAAAATCGAATTGAAGTGATGACATCAGAACAGTATGTTTTAAAGTGAATTTCCATCTAATAATATAAGCATTTTTTAATTTATAGTTAAAACGTTATATAATAATTTGAAAATTAAATTTAAATATTAATTAAAATATTTACCTCATTTAAGACGTCGTTGAAATTCACAAAATTATTAAACTTTTTTAATGCCACTTCTCTATTCTCACCATATCTTTTCCACTGTTGATTTTTAATATCCCATTTTTTAATAGATCCATCAATCCACCTAGCATAATGTATTGTTCCAAATCCACCTTTACCTATTTGCTTAACATCTTTAAATCTATCATAAGGTATCCAATCTATTGCTTCCAAATAATAATTAGCATTTAATTGAGCATCTCGAATGAATTTATCTATTTTATCATTTCCACTTGTCCAATTATTATAATCATTTTGGAAATGTTTTGAGTTACATGGTTTGCACCATTTATATCCACTATATTCTTGATTGCATTCTTGGCATGTATTACATGGTTTGCACCGAGGTCCATTATATTGTTGATTGCATTCTGGGCATATATATGATGACATTTTTTTTTGTTTACAGTATTTAAGGCTGAATTTTATATTTTTTTTTAAAAAAAATCAATCAATTAGTATCAGAATTTTATGTTTCGATGTAAGATTTTTTTATAACTTTAATTATCAATCGGAGTTGTTACCAAAATTTAGCTACTTTAGGAATTTTCATAAACAAAAAATCATTTGCAGAGATAATATGACCCGCATGATTGTACAGCAACCCCAAATCTTTGTCATTTTACCATTTTCGTCTTTTTTTTTAAAAAAAAAACTTAATATTAATACATATTATTATTATAATATATTACAAAATTAAACAAGGATTCATGGTCAGGGGTTTGAATTAAATATTATAATTTTTCGAGAAAAAAATATTATTATTTTAGTATTTTTATTGTTTTTATTTCATTATTTTATTATTTTATTATTGCTTTTATTGTTTTATTTTATTATTATCGTTTTATTATTTTAATTTTATTATTGTTTTATTATTTTTATTTTTTACTATTTTGATTATTTTGATTATTTTGATTATTTTGATTATTTTTACTATTTTATTTTATTAAACTATTTAAAATAATTTTAAATATATTTTTATTCGTTTTTTCAAGCATTTCTTCAATAATAAATTTAATTTATAAAAAAGTGAATGTAATCTATATTATTATATTTTTCATAATCTTTATTAATTTTATTGTTTTTATTATTTTATTTTATACTATTCTAATTATTTTGATTATTTTGATTATTATTATTTTTTTTACTGTTTTATTTTATTATTTTTGTTGAAACTATTTAAAATAATTTTTAAATATATTTTTATTTGCTTTTTCAAGCATTTCTTCAATAATAAATTTAAATTTAATTTATAAAAATATAAATGTAATCCTATCGATAAGCGATTTTTTATTAAAAAAAAAATTTAATTTTTAATTCCTTATTCATGTGGTTTATACTCAAAAAAAAATAAATGGCTAGTTTTTTTTTAATTTTTATTACACAAAAAGAATTTTAAATTTTATTTCAATCAAAATGAATCTCGGAACATTTTATATTATATAACAAATAAAGAAATAATGACTTACTATGTATGGTAAATACATCGCTTAATTTTAAAATCTTTGTTTCTTCGTTATTTTTTTTTCAAGTTAAATTTTGTTTTGTCAGTAATGACGACGACATAATATGATGCAATCTTGATGTTATACTTTAATGCTTAAATTTTGCACTGTAGTAAAATATGTTTGAAGCAGAAAAATTGTGAGGAGATTCGCATAATCATCATCATATGGGTATTATTATAATTCCATCATGTCGTACTTCAAAAAACTAAAAAAAAAATGAAAAGAATTTTTTAGAAAAAAAATTTCGACTCAATTATTTATTTATTAGAAAATTAAACAGTCACATCACTTTGTACTTTATGATGAGAAATGTGAAAAATAAATACAGATACAGATATATAGATAAATAAATAGATAAATAAATTAATAAATAATAAATAAACATCGGACAGATAAACGATCAATATATTTGTTTTAAAAAGATGAAGTAATTTATCTGTCAATTATATTATGTCAGAATCCTAAAAGTAAAAAATTCCTTCCTTTCGTGATATAACTCTTTATCTCTTCTATGATAACAATGCAATAATTATTAAAAATCTAATTGCATAATAATAATAAAAAAATAATACTGTAATTAAATATAATATGTAAAGAATTCATATTATAATCTTCAATACTTATTAAAAGCAAACTTTATATTTGTAAAATATTAAAAGAACAGAACATAAATTATTAAATGACTACAATATTATTGATGCAATTTTGTATTGAATTTTTATGCAAATATAAAACTTTTTCAGGTGATATTTATAAATGTATCAAAAGATTTATTTATATGGGTTTTCAGATAGGATTTCTTTTAAAGAAAATTTGGGTTTAATAAAGTAATATTTATTCATCATACGATTTAATGGGTTAAAAACTGACATTTTAGATATTTCTGTATTACACTCAATTCTTTGAATAAATAGAATATTTTTAATTTTAAAACTTATAACAACTAATTATATGTTCACTGCTTGCTTTGTAAATACAATATTTCACTTTAATGCAAATGAAATGTTTATTATATAAAAACATAAATTTCACGAAATTTTTATGAAATACAAGGAATCAAATATTTATAAAATGCTTATGCAACACTTTTGCACCCTTATGCACAATCAAAATGGACGCATTAATAAATAATTATAATCACACCTTTTTATCACATATACAATAGCCAGNAAAAAATAATACTGTAATTAAATATAATATGTAAAGAATTCATATTATAATCTTCAATACTTATTAAAAGCAAACTTTATATTTGTAAAATATTAAAAGAACAGAACATAAATTATTAAATGACTACAATATTATTGATGCAATTTTGTATTGAATTTTTATGCAAATATAAAACTTTTTCAGGTGATATTTATAAATGTATCAAAAGATTTATTTATATGGGTTTTCAGATAGGATTTCTTTTAAAGAAAATTTGGGTTTAATAAAGTAATATTTATTCATCATACGATTTAATGGGTTAAAAACTGACATTTTAGATATTTCTGTATTACACTCAATTCTTTGAATAAATAGAATATTTTTAATTTTAAAACTTATAACAACTAATTATATGTTCACTGCTTGCTTTGTAAATACAATATTTCACTTTAATGCAAATGAAATGTTTATTATATAAAAACATAAATTTCACGAAATTTTTATGAAATACAAGGAATCAAATATTTATAAAATGCTTATGCAACACTTTTGCACCCTTATGCACAATCAAAATGGACGCATTAATAAATAATTATAATCACACCTTTTTATCACATATACAATAGCCAGAATCCAGTTCCAGTTCCGAAACAATGTTGCTCAATGTTATCAACGTTCCAGTGTTATCCAGTAATCCAGTGTTTTCCAGTATTCTAGTGTTCCAGTGTTATCTAGCGTTGTACAGTATTTCAGTATTCCAGTGTTTCGGTGTTCCCGTATTGTCCAGTGTTCTAGTATTTAGTACCTGGTGTTCCGGTATTGTCAAATATTCCAGTATTTCAGTATATCCACTGTTGTCTAGTATTCCAGTATTCCAGTATTTCGGTGATCCCGTATTGTCCACTGTTCTAGTATTCAGTACCTAATCTTCCGGTGTTGTCAAATATTCCAGATTTCCAGTATATCCAATGTTGTCTATGTCTAGTATTCCAGTGTTATCCAGCATTCTAGATTTCAGTACCCAGTGTTTCAGTGTTATCCAATACTATCCAATATTTCAGTGCTGCCCAATAGTGTTGTCTAGTATTCCAGTATTCCAGCATTCCAGTTGCCCAGTGTCCCAGTTCCCAATTTTCCAGTGTTGTCCAATGTTCCGGTATTCCAATGTTTCAGTGTTACAGTTTCCGTGTTGTCCAGTGTTCTAGTATAGTATTCCAGTGTTATCCAATATTCCAGTATTCCAATATTCCAATATCCAGTGTTGCTCAGCATTCTAGCGTTCCAGTTGCCAGTGTTGTCAATGTCTAGCATTCCAGTTTCCAGTTTTCCGGTGTTATCAAGTGTTTACAATATTCCAGTATTCCAGTGTTTCATTGTTCCAGTTTCTCAATATTCCAGTGTTATTCAGCGTTCTAGTATTCCAGTACCCAGCGTTATCGCTCCAGTATATCCAGTGTTGTCTAGTATTCCCGCGTTCCAGTTTCCCAGTGTTGTCTGGTATTACAGTTCCCAGTGCTCCAGTGTTATCCTTTGCTGTAAAATATTCAAGTGCTTGTATATCAGTTTCCCGGTGTTCCAGTGCAGTGTTATCCAGTGTTGTCTAGTATTCCAGCGTTTCAGCTGTCCAGTATTCCAGTTTCCCAGTGTTGTCCGGTATTACAGTTCCCAGTGCTCCAGTGTTATCCAGTGCTGTAAAATATTCAAGTGCTTGTCAGTTGCCCGGTGTTCCAGTGCAGTGTTATCCAGTGTTGTCTAGTATTTCAGCGTTTCAGCTGTCCAGTATTGTCTAGTAAGTTTTCCCGTGTTATCCAGTGTTGTACAATATTCCAGTATTCCAGTGTTCCAGTTTCCCAGTCCAGTGTTATCCGGCGCTGTCTAACATGCCAGTGCTCCAGTATATCCTTTATCGCCTAGTATTCCAGCGTTTCAGTTGCCCAATGTTTTCTAGTATTCCAGTTCCCAGTTATCCGGTGTTGTCTAATATTCCAATATTCCAGTGCTTCAGTGTTCTAGTTGCCCAGTGTTCCAGTGTTGTCCGGAGTTCTAGTTTTCCAGTATTCGGCAATCAGTGTTATCCAGTGCTGTCCGATATGAGTAATACGTAAAGGTGTGGAGTCCGGTCAATTACATGAGTGGTGTACACCCTAAAAACTGAAGTTGAGTACGGTGTACTTAATGAGGCTGTACACAGTTGTAAATTGTACAAATGTGTACAAAAATTTTAGTACACTTGTATAAATGTGTATGAAAAAATTTCAGTATTAATTTGAAAATTGTAATTTGACTTAAAAAATATTATTTACGGAAATAAATTTTTTTTAACCAACTGAGCCTCACTCCAAAATATTTATAATTTGCCAAAAAATTTATGTATTTATTAATTATTTAATTATTATAATTTCAATATATATATTATTAAACTATTATTATTAAACTATTATATTATTAAACTATTATATTATTAAACTATTATATTATTAAACTATTATTTAATATTTACCTATATTGTACAATTATTATTATTAAACTATTATTTAATTATTATTTAATTCTTTTTCTTTTATAAGATTATTCAATCCTATTTCACAAATTTTAGCTTCCCTTTCTCTTAATGCAAGCTGATGCTCTTTTAAAGCCATGACTTTTTAAGTAACATTTTCATTTCAAAATATTTTTTAAAAAGAAAGGAAAGAAAGGGGGCAATATATTTGAATACAAATTTACTTAAAAAACGCAACATCTTTTGTATAATTTTTATTGATTTATTCTACAATTGAGTAAAATTTTAATGAACAGACACCACACATTTCGAATGTTAATTATATATTAACAAAGATAAGATGTGGAGTACCAAAATTTTTTTTATTTGTACGGTACTCTTTTGTACGTTTTTTTAGGTACACCGTACTCAACATCGATTTTTAGGGTATACACCACTCATGTGATTGACCGGACTCCACACCTTTCTGTCTTACCTGTTCGATATCCCAGTATATTCAGTGTTGTCGAGTGTTAAGTGTTCTAGTACTCCAGTACCCAGTGTTGCAGTGTTATCCAGTGCTGTCTAGTATTCCAGTGCTCCAGTATACCCAGTGTTGTCTAGTATTCCAGCGTCCCAGTTGCTCAGTGTTGTCTAGTATTCTATTTTCTAGTTTTCAGTTTTGTACAATATTCCAGTATTCCAGTGTTTAGTGTTCTAGTTGCCCGAGTTCCAGTGTTGTTCGCATTCTAGTTTTCCAGTATTCAGTATTTCAGTGTTCTAGTATGTTCAGTGTTGTCTAATGTTCCAGTGTTATCCAAAGTTCTAGTATTCCAGTGCCCAGTGTTAGAGCATCCAGTGTTTCAGTGTTTTAGTTGCCCAGTGTTCCAGTGTTGTCCCGTTCTAGTATTCCAGTATCCAAGTGTTTCAGTGTTATCCAGATCCAGTGCTGTCCAATATTCCAGTGTTGTCTAGTTCAGTTGCCCTGTGTTGTCTAGTATTCCAGCGTTTCTGCCCAGTGTTGCCTAGTATTCCATTTTCCAGTTTTCCAGTGTTATCCAATGTTGCACAATATTCCAGTATTCCAGTATTCAATGTTCCAGTGTTATCCGGCGTTCTAATATTCTAGTACCCAGTGTTCCAGTGTTATCTGCCCGGTCTAATATCATAGTGCTCCAGTATTTTCAGTGTTGTCTAGTATTCCAACGTCCCAGTTGCTCAGTGTTGTCTAGTATTCTATTTTCTAGTTTTCAGTTTTGTACAATATTCCAGTATTCCAGTATTCAATGTTCCAGTGTTATCCGGCGTTCTAATATTCTAGTACCCAGTGTTCCAGTGTTATCTGCCCGGTCTAATATCATAGTGCTCCAGTATTTTCAGTGTTGTCTAGTATTCCAACGTCCCAGTTGCTCAGTGTTGTCTAGTATTCTATTTTCTAGTTTTCAGTTTTGTACAATATTCCAGTATTCCAGTATTCAATGTTCCAGTGTTATCCGGCGTTCTAATATTCTAGTACCCAGTGTTCCAGTGTTATCTGCCCGGTCTAATATCATAGTGCTCCAGTATTTTCAGTGTTGTCTAGTATTCCAGCATTCCAGTTGCCCGGTGTTGTCTAGTGTTATTTAGTGTTGTCAAATATTCCCGTGTTCCAGTATTTCAGCGTTATCCTGTGTTTAAGTGTTGTCCCAGTGTTCCAGCATTCTAGTATTCCATTACCCAATGTTCCAGTGTTATCCGGTGCTCTAATGTTTCAATATTCCAGTTTCTCAGTGTTCTGGTATTCCAGTGTTTTCTAGAATCTCAATGTTATCCAGTGTTCCAGTGTTTTCTAGATTGTCCAGTATTTCGGTGTTATCCAGTGCTTCTGTGTTCTAGTTTTCCAGTGTTGTCAATATTCCAGTGTTGTTTTCCATGTTGTCCAGCGTTCCAGCATCCGTACTCAATGTGCCAGTGTCATCTAGTGTTGCCCAGTATTCTAATGTTGTCCAGTGTTCAGGTGTTATCTAGTGTCATCTGTTATTCTAGCGTTATCAAGTATTCTATTAAAATATAACGTTGTTCAGTATTCCAGTGTTTCAAAATCCCAGTGTTATCCAGTATTATCCAATATTCCAGTTTCCTAGTGTTCGCATGTTGTCCAGAGTGCTAGCATCCCAGTATCCAATGTTCCAGTGTTATCCCGTGTTGTCAGTGTTCAAGTGTTATCAAGTGTTATCGTGTTCTATCGTTATCAGTATTCCATTGATGTATAGTGTTGTCCAGGGATCCAGTTCCAGTGTTATCCAGTGTTGTCAGTGTTTCAGAATTATCCAGTGTTGTCTAGCATTCCAGTGTTATCTAGTGTTCCGGTTGCTCAGTGTTTCAGTATTATCCATTGTTATCCAGTGTTTCGCCAGTGTCATCTAGCTCCAGTTGCTCAGTGTTCCATTATTATAATGCGTTCCAGTGTTGCCTAATTTTCCTAATTTTCCAGTTGCCCGTGTTCCAGTGTTGTGCAATATTCTAGTGGTATCCATAGCCCAGTGTTTCGGTACTGTCTAAGTTTTCCAGTGTTATCCAATGTTGCACAATATTCCAGTATTCCAGTACCAGTGTTCCAGTGTTAACTAATGCTGTCCAATATTCCAGTGCTCAAGTATATCCAGTGTTGTCTACGTTGTCAAATATTCTATTATTCCCGTGTTTCAATGTTCCAGTTGCACAGTGTTCCAGTGTTATCTAGTGCTGCTCAATATTCCAGTATATCCAGTGTTTTCTAGTGTTCTATTGCCAGTTTTCTAGCAATATCCAGTGTTCTACAATATTTCAGTATTCCAGTGTTTCAGCCCAGTGTTCCAGTGTTATCCAGTGCTGTCCAATATTCCAGTGTTCCAATATATTCAGTGTTGTCAAGTGTTCCGGTGTTATCTGGCATTCTAGTATTCCATACCCAACTTTGCAGTGTTATCCGATGTTGTCCAATATTCCAGTGCCCACTTCAGCATATCCAGTGTTGTTTGCCCAATGTTGTCTAGTATTCCATTTCCCAGTTTTCCAGTGTTATCCAGCGTTGTCCATTATTCTATTATTCCAGTGTTTCAGTGTTCTAGTTGCAGTGTTGTCCCCGTTCTAGTATTCCAGTACCCAGTGTTTCAGTGCTGTCTAATATTCAAGTGTTGTCTAGTATTCCAGCTACCCGGTGTTGTCTGGTATCCTATTTCCCAGTTTTCCAGTGTTATTTAGTTTTGTCCAGCATTCTAGCATTCCAGTTCCCAGTTTTCCGTGTTGTCCAATATTTCAGTATTACGATTGCCTAGTGTTCCAGTGCTGTCCGGCATTCAAGTATTCCAGTACCTAGTGTTCTAGTGTTATCCGGTGTTCTAATGTTTCAACATTACAGTTGCTAGTGTTCTATTACCCAGTGTTGTCGAATATTCCAGTATTCCAGTAT
Organism: Diversispora epigaea; assembly: GCA_003547095.1. Taxonomy (NCBI): domain Eukaryota; kingdom Fungi; phylum Glomeromycota; class Glomeromycetes; order Diversisporales; family Diversisporaceae; genus Diversispora; species Diversispora epigaea. The sequence goes on along the minus strand of PQFF01000054.1, from coordinate 105,308 downwards.
TATCCAGTGTTGTCTAGAATCTCAATGTTATCTAGTGTTCCATTGTTGTCTAATGTTATTCATTATTGTCCAGTATTTCGGTGTTGTCCAGTATTCCAGTGATCAAGTTTCCCATTGTTCCAGTGTTATCCAGTGTTGTCCAATATTCCAGTGTTCTAGTAATATCCAGTGTTATCTAGTATTCCAGTATTATCAGTGTTCCGTTTTCCTAGCACTTCATGTTGTCTAGCGTTCTAGCATCCAAGTACCCGACGTTGAAGTGTTATCCCGTGCTGTCCAGCGTTCAAGTGTTATCAAGTGTTATCCATTATTCTATTGTTATCTAGTATTCCATTGATGTATAGTGTCGTCCAGTGATCCAGTTTCTCATTGTCTCAGTGTTATCCAGTGTTGTCCAATATTCCAATGTTTCGGTATTATCCAATGTTGTCTAGTATTTGTGTTATCTAGTGTTCGGGTTGCTCAGTGTTCCAGTGTTGTGTTATCCAATATCCAAGTGTTCCAGTATTATCCAGCGTTATCCAGTGTTTCNAGCGTTCAAGTGTTATCAAGTGTTATCCATTATTCTATTGTTATCTAGTATTCCATTGATGTATAGTGTCGTCCAGTGATCCAGTTTCTCATTGTCTCAGTGTTATCCAGTGTTGTCCAATATTCCAGTGTTCTAGTAATATCCAGTGTTATCTAGTATTCCAGTATTATCAGTGTTCCGTTTTCCTAGCACTTCATGTTGTCTAGCGTTCTAGCATCCAAGTACCCGACGTTGAAGTGTTATCCCGTGCTGTCCAGCGTTCAAGTGTTATCAAGTGTTATCCATTATTCTATTGTTATCTAGTATTCCATTGATGTATAGTGTCGTCCAGTGATCCAGTTTCTCATTGTCTCAGTGTTATCCAGTGTTGTCCAATATTCCAATGTTTCGGTATTATCCAATGTTGTCTAGTATTTGTGTTATCTAGTGTTCGGGTTGCTCAGTGTTCCAGTGTTGTGTTATCCAATATCCAAGTGTTCCAGTATTATCCAGCGTTATCCAGTGTTTCGCCTAGTGTCATCTAGCTCCAGTTCCATGTGTTCCAGTATTACCCTGCGTTCCAGTGTTGTGCAATATTCTAGTGTTATCCAGTTGTCTAGTGCTCCAGTGTTCCAATGTTCCAGTATTCCGGCATTATCCAGTGTTATCTAGTGCTCCAGTGTTCTAGTGCTATCCAACCTTGCTATTGTTACCCGGTAGTGCTGTTAAGTGTTATTTAAATCCTGGTTCGGAAAAATAATTATGTAATAAGATTATTAGATATATATTCATAATAAAATAATCTTTTTCAAAAATTTTGTCTTTGACATGCAAAATGTTATAAGTGTGCTATAAGCATTTTATGAATATTGAGAAAATAAAATAAAACAAAAAGTTTGATCCAAATAAATGATAATCTTGGTTCGAAATATTCCTATTAGGGAAAATAATTAAAACAAAAAGAAGTTAGTAATGATGGCTTTTGACAAATTTTGCTCAATAATAAAACAAACAAAAATATTAAAATACGAAAAAGCTGATAGTAATAAAATTCGGTGGAAATAGAAGTAGGGCTCGCTATCAAAAATAGTAAATTTTCTGTATATATCAGGGAATAAAATAGAAAACGATTAGTTGAATATAAGTAAGTGTAAAAAAAAAAGGAAAATTGTTCTTAGAAGCTCAATAAATCCGTTATTTCAGCTCTTCAATTTTTTTGCTTCCTCATTCGACTATTTCAATTATCCAGCCTTGAAATTTTAAAGAAATCAAACTTGAGTTACGAAAATTTAATTGGAAAAACTAAGTAACTGAAATAAAATTTACTTACTTCGATTGATTTTTTGTTGAACATTGACTTTATAAAAAAAAAAGAAATAAGAAAATTTTAAATGGAAAATAAGATTCGCTTCTCAAAATCCAATAGATTTCAACTCTTCAATTGAAACAGCAAATAACAAAAAATAAAATTGGTTATCTAAATCCATTGGCTTCAATTCTTCGATTTATCCAAATCTTATGATTTCGGCTCTTTAATATTTCATAGCATCCAATCTTCAGTTTTCCAGTTTTTCGGATTATAATGCTTAAAAGTTTTCGCGGAAAAAGTAATATTCATGACACCAAAAGTAAATTTATTCCGAAGAAGGAGTAGTAATAAAAAAAAAGAAAGATATACTCTATCGATTTTCATTTCCAAAAATTGTAAACTTAAATTTCATGTTAGTTAATGTTACTCAGAAAACAATATGAAAAACAATATTAAAATATATTATTACCATGTTGAAATAGGGTAAGGATATTGAAGTAATTAGTTGAAGTCTTCTCTTCCATTTTTAATCGAAAGATCTGTGATGCATATATCAATATCTTTTTTTTTTCGTTTTGTACCAGAAGTTGTTTTGGAAGCGAAGATATTACTTAATTGTGCATATTGCAATCTATAAAATAAAATCACAAAAAACAATTAAAGTAAATGATTATATATATGTATTCAAAAGATCATACAGCAAATAAAGAAATAAAATAACGCAGCGTGTGTCAATTATATAATTTTCTATTAAGAATATTTGTACCTCGGAATCTTCGCCCCAAAACATTAAATTTCTTCCAAAGTGATGATAAGTATCAACATTCAAAATTTGTGAACGCAAAGGAAACATTTATAAACCCACATTAATTTTTAAAATAAATAAATAAAAATAAATAATTTTAAGTAATAAGAAACTTTAATTAGGGAAACAAAAACAATTATTATAAAATTCGCTTACCAGATCCATTAATTACAACTATAATGTGTCAAGGAAGTTAGTTATGATAGTTCTAATTAATAAAAGTCAGGAGGAACTTACATGACAAAGTAGTTCGACGAAAAACTATAGTAAAAAGATAATAGAAAAAAATAGCCAAAGTTATAAAAAACACCCTTGAAATGAAAAACAGTTAAATATCTTCAAGAAATATGATGTAATAATTAGTGTAGGAAAACTTTATGATAAAGTTAGTCAAAAAAACAAAACACAAGCATGAAAACAAAAGTAAAAGTAAGCACGGTTTATGAATATATAATAAAATTATTATTATTGTCGTTGTTGGCGGAGAAAACATCCATATAGAAGATAAAAGACATAGTTACAGTATATCCAAGTTTCATTTTTTTTATTTTCGTGAGAAGAAGAGGAAGAAATTAAGAAAGTGAAAAAAAAGTTTTTGACCAATTATTGATCATGTTTATGATTTTCAATCTGCACGTGAATTTTCATCTATAATGTAATCATTCTGTTATTGTCCGGAGCATAACGGAGGACATTATATTTCTAGGATTAGTGAAAATTGATCCCACGTGATTCGTCACATCTAAGTTCACTATGAAAATCGATTCTATTGGCTAAAAAACTGGTTTCATGTGATTGTCATTGCTCCGAACTCACTGTTTCCTAGTTTATAAAGATGAGACGTTGATAAAAAAATCAATTGTAGATATTTTACATTAGAGATTAATCTTACAGATATAAATTTTTAATCTAGATGGTTTTTAAAGAATTTTTAAATAAATAGAATGAATATTTGTTTTTAAAGAAATAAGAAAGTTAATTTGAATTTTTTACAGAAATTTAAATTCTTAACAAGCTCCTCCTTCTCCTTCAAATTATGATGATGATCGTGATACTTTCATCTATTTTATCATTGTAGTGTCAATCATATGGGCCAATTTTCGGAATGAAATTTTATATATTATATTTTATTCCGAAAATTGGCCCATATGTTCATCATTATCATAGTATAGATTTTACCCTATTGTTATTCCTTTTTCGGTGAAGTCACGGCACAAAATACCTTCACCCAATTGGTGAGTATTGGTAAGTTCTTAAGTTCAATCACTTGCCAACAATACTCTTTTTTGGGAAGATTTTCGTGACCCGAAATGGAAAAAAAAAGGTCAAGAATTTATATACATGGTACATGGTACATGATAATGACCATTTAGAAGAATAACCTCCACCCACCCACCCAAAGAATAACGGGTGTTTATATAATTTCTGAATTTTTTAAAAATAGTAGAAAAAAATTATTTTTTTTTACTATTGCTAATAGAAAATTAATTATTTTACTATTTTCTATAAGCGATAGTAAAAAAATTATTTTTTTTATTTATTTTTAGTGATTACCAAAAATCATTTTCGATAATCACTATAAAAATAAATTTATTAAAAATAGTAAAAAAAAATTATTTTTTTACCGAAAAATGATTTTCTAAAAATAAATTAGTAAAAAAAAATTATTTTTTACTATCGCTTACTAATTTTTTTTTTTATCGCTTAAAGATAAATATAAGCGATTTTTAATTCCAATCTTATTCATGTGGTGGATACTCAAAAAAAAATAAATGGCTAGTTTAATCAATAATTCTGTCTATCAATAACATTAAATAGTAACATTTAAATCAAGAAACTTTAGTTCCAATATTAAGAATTTCCAATTCGAATTTATCAGCAGCTGACATTTAATCAAAAATAAATTTCGTTTCAACGTTCCTTAAATTAATAAAGTGATATATATAGTATTTATATCGTTGTTATTCAATTTCATGATGAAAATAATGTCAGTTGGGAGTGTTATTGTTTATGAGAAAGCTGATGTTGATGATAAAAATTGGGATTATTCCTCCAAAAAATTTAACCTATATTATTTAATTTTTTTAAGTTATATATATAAGTGCTGTGATTACAATTACTAATACGTACGTATAAACAAGCCAAGATATCTTAACAATGAAAATTCTTCAGAAAATAGGAAATATGTATATTCTGGTAAATAAAACAGTCGAAAAATTTGGAATTATTAAAGTTAAAATAGTTAAATAGTAAAAATAGTATTAAGGAAACAAACTAAACCTTTTCAGTAAAAACATTAATCACTTTAACATGTCTTTGTAACATCAAATAATACAAGAAAGCACTAACCTGTGACATCTTTACAGTTTTAAATATTATTTATAAATGTAACTCAATAGATAAATATAAAAGGCATTGATATTTTCATATCCTAAGCGATTTGCGTCAAGACGTGTAGATGTTTTTTTTTTGAAAAAAAAAATAATAAATTACCTTACATACTTCAAGCGAACAGAAAATGACTAAAGTATACCCAGAATGCAATAAAAATATGATAGTTGGTATCCGGAATTATATAACAGATCCCAAGGCAGAAATAAAAAAAAATTTATAATTATAAAAAATCTTACCTTGTACAGATCTGTAATAAGGTAACATGAAAAAATCACTCAAATATTTAAGATCACACAAGTAATTTTTTTGAAAAATAATTTAGATCATACCCATCACAGATCCAATCCTAAAGGTAATTAATCACAAGAGGAAGTATTTAAAAGAAATAATATTTAAAAAGAATAATTTAGATCGATCTGTGAATCCTTACAATCCCAAGGAAAATAATATTTAATGAACCCAAAATTACAAATCATTAATAAATAAGAACATAAGATTTACCTTTCCAAGTCATCAAGAATGTAACACTCAATTTGATCTGACATTTCAGCTTCTTAGTGATACATAAAACTTTAAGAATAAAAACAAAGTTCTAAGGAATAAAATTTTATTTAAACGATCTAAACTAATTAAACTTTAAATACTAATAAATATCTAAATTCATTNTCTGAATATTTTCTAACTAAACCTTCTGAAATATACTTTAATAATTCGAATGTTGAATATTTCTGAAATCTTTAAAAATTCTTGAAATAGTGAAGTCAAATTTGATTGATGATTTTTAAAGATAAATAAGCATCGCATATGATGAGTTTTGAAAATACAGCCACGATCATTGCAGGATCAGCATCACCAGGTATAATAACACCATAAAACTTAATTGCTGTTCCGGGGGCATCCAACAAATACCAATTAATCGATTACCATTATCATCTATTAATGGTTTCATGTTCATCTTTTTGAATACTAAATCAAAATCGATAGGTCTTCTAGATCTAATAACTCTGAATATGCTGTAACTATCTAAAAACTCTAACAATCACTAATTACGCCTGGTATTATCGTAGCTACTGTTATTACCCTAAACCTTATAAAGATGGAAGTGCGATCTGTTTCCAATGCATGAAACTCATGAATATTATTGTGAATGAGAGCCCAAAGGATTTGATTAAAGATCATCATGATTCTGAATGTTCTAGTCTCAGAACTGAATCAGGATGTGTTCAAGTTATACGACGGGCGTACTGGCAATTTAGAAAAAGAAAAACGACTTGTTTGGAATAGCTTAAAATAACAAAAAGTTTCTGGATATAATTCTTCACAAGATGGAGAATCCTGAGACTCTTCATCAATATGCTTTACACATTGCTAAAGAGATTGCTCAGTACGATAAAGATCCAGAAAGTTATCGAGCTGTAATCCCAGTAATTTTCATCATAAATCTTTTTACATATTTACAATTTGATGAAAATTAACAGTTCAAATATGCTGCTTTGACCACCTTTTCTGTGCGTACATCCTCAATTGTTCGATAAATCAAGTGATGTTTGTCATTAATGATGGGCTGACATTTCCATGAATCTATATTCAGTCAAAATGTATTGCTCATGCTTTGTTAATGTAATCAGTTCAGCATCTTCAAGAGTGTTTTTTATATTGTGTGGACACCGTGAATTACTATTTTTAATGACCAAATACTAAATACTATTTATGTACTTTAGTACAACACCTTGAAAGAAGGAGGGCCAAGGAAAATATGAGAAGTCAAAAATTCTAACTTTTTTTGATTCCTGGTTAAGGTGAATAGTGAAATAGTGGCAGCGAAGGTAAAGAAGACAGCAATGACAAAGGAAAAAAAAAGAAGAAAAACAAGAAAAGAAAGCGAGACAAAGGAATAAGGAAAAATATACATATAATTTACCTTCTAATTTTCCAAATCATGTCAATAATTAAAATGGCGATGGGGACTTTTGTAATTAAAAACTAAAAAAGGTGGCCATCAAGAAAGCAATCACTCACTTATTATTCTCTAATTAAATTATGATATTTAACTTCACCATGTCTTCAACAGTAAGCATAAGTTTTGTCATTATTAGATCCGAATATATAAAAAGTTTGGATCTTACTGTTATTGTTATTTTACAATTATGGTACTAAGTCGTTGTTTAGTTTTTTTGCCAATCAGCCGATCAGCCGATCAACCAATCAGTCACGTTTATGCTATGTTGTTTACATATTTAATATGTCCTGTCACGTCCTATCACTTCAAATTTTCACTTTTCTTTCCTCTTTACAACGCGAAAAAACTTTAAAACTTCTTTTTTTACGTTTAGAAAACTTTATATCTTCCTTTATTTTCATTAGCTTAGTCACTTTTAACATTTTTTAAAAAGTTATTTGTTTTTTTAGTTCTTTTGATTCTTTTAGTTTAGTTCTTTTACTTCTTTTAGTTCCTTTAGTTTAGTTTTTTTTTTTTAGTTTTTTTAGTACTTTTATTTCTTTATAAAAAACCTTTACTTCCTATATTCAAATTTATTTACAATGCCGAAATATAGATTTTCAGTCTGTGTTCCTTCTCCTGATTTTCCTTTAGGTGTTGTGGTACCTAAAGATAGGTATGTATTTTTTAAAAAACATTCGTAAAGAAATAATAATATAACAAAAGGAAATATAAACATTAAAGTAGCATAAACTATTAGATATATTTATTTAATAAATTCTTTAATAATTTGAAGTTGGCTAGTTAGAAAAAATATCATATAATAGATATTTAATATAATATTGAAACATTATAATAGAATATTAACACTGATAATTTTACATAACTACTATTTAGTATTGTTTTGTCTTCTGCTGGTACTTCTTTAAGTCCACAAAATAATTTGAAACGCGCGGCCCCAACGGTATCCTTGCACAACCCGAAGAAGATGAAACCGACTCCACCAACTATCGATTTTCCCAACAAGGTTTTGGCGACAAAACCTCAAAAAATAACTATCATCAACGGTAAATATGTTAAATATATTTATTTTAATTAGAATTTTTGATATTAAAATATAATTATTAATATTTAAAATATAATTATTTTTTAATAGAACGGCGAACAGCTCGTAGATACACCCCATATATTAGCTCACCTTTGAGTGAAAGGTAAAAATATAATTAATATTATTAAAAAATATAATTATTCTTATTGAAAAAATTTTTAAATTTAGGGGACAACCTCGAAAAGAACTTGCTGAAGATATAAGCCCGCAATATACAAAGGAAATTCCTGAGATCTTTCTTGGAAATGCTAATTTTTCAAGAGATCCTAAAATCAGGAAAAATACAGGGGTTCGTTTTGTACTTGGCTTATTCAAATTTGCTCATAATAAAGCCAATGCACCTGCATACAATTTAGCAGAAGACCGCGGATTACAAAATGTTATGCAGAGAAAGGGTATTAAAATAGAATACAAACAAAAAGAAACTGTTACATTTGAACCATTAAAACAAAAAAATACCCTCACCCCTGCTGAGCACTTGGTAAATGCTCGCACAGCTGTTAATCAAATATTGAGACATCAATAATTATGTTTTAGAATCATGCCATTAACTTGGTGTGGTATTTTAGTTTTTATATACTATTAAGTTAGTGTATTTAAACACCCATGCCATTAACTTGGTATGGTTTTTAGTTCTTATATGTCATTAATTTGATGTATTTGAACACCCATGCCATTAACTTGGTGTGGTTTTTAGTTCTTATATGTCATTAACTTGGTGTATTTGAACACCCATGCCATTAACTTGGTGTGGTTTTTT